>JAOYRS010000008.1:1800000-2077500 GCA_032432895.1 Dryadula phaetusa | reverse complement strand
CGAATTCGGTAGAAAGCAAACTACAGAGCGTCTTAACACTACGTACTTTCTGTCTACCCTGCTATGCGGGATAAAAGCGTGAAGTTAAAAAAAATCATATTGAAAATGCGTTTTCTTTCAGTAAGTGCACAGATGAATTTCCAAATACGAATTTGCAATAAATGAGCGTCTCGGGCTCTCCACTTAATCTCGATGGAATTATTCATGGCCGCCATAGCGGGTGACACTCTAATGGCCTCGTCTAGAATACTTCACGCCTTCTCCAGCAAAGTGCTAGTTTTGGGTTGCTATCGATCATTGAAACCTGTTATATTTCGTTATTATAAGATTTTCTTTAAAAAAACATATTATAAAAATTTTTTGAACGCAACGGGATTCGAACCTGCTCCTCTTGGAAATTTTGTACGACGGTTATCCTTGTCCTTGTGCGGGTCCTTGTGGTTTCTAAACGTGCTGGTTTTTTCAAAAATGTTTTCTAATCCTAAGTGTGGAATAACACTTTAAAAAAAATCTAAAATATTTTCTTTTATATATTAGTAATTTAGTTTAATTTTTTTTCTTATTATAGATGTCAAAACTAAATCTTCGCATTAAATGTATCTTTTTAGTATAAAATATATGTATTTTTTTCCTTATGTTATACAATTTGAAATTACCCTTTTTTACTAAGGTACAGATATGGCGTGAAACTAGAAAATATTAACATAAAATACTAAATGTATATTATATATACATTTTCTCTTATTTAGAAAGATTTTTTAGCGTATTAGAAATATATTATATAGGATTTTAAGTAACTATAGGGTAAACACTGGGAACCTAGATAGCTAAATAAAACAGAATCAATACATTGAAAGCAAAAATGTATGCTAATATATTTCAAGTAGAATTGGTCTACATTTCAAGTACCAAAATCACGTAAATCCCATTCGTCTGAACCCAAAAAACGTTTCTATCACACATCTGGTGGTCCTAGAAATATCTATTGATGAAATTCAGGCCGGAATGGCTTAGATCTGAGACCTAACAATGCAAGGCAGGTTGAAATAAATCTGGATTCAATTTAGCATAATAAGTTTTGTTTTCTAACAAATAAAATAATTTACATGTTTATAGTTTTTTATCAATGTGTTTTATATTTTTTGATGGTTAGTTACTATTGATATTCTGTATACATATATATATATATATATATATATATATATATATATATATATATATATATATATATATATATATATATATATATATATATATATAATTTTTTTTTGAGGTCAGTCGTTGCGCAGTGTGACAGCGTCTGACTGTAAACGCGACCGGTTGTAAGTTCGATCCCCACTCGGAAGAGATTATATTCACTTCCTCGTTCTTATATTCCAATTATATTCACTTCCTCGTTCTTATAAGACAAAGTGCGGCGTTTTCAGGGCCGTGTATATTTTTTTAATTAATAAAATAAAAAAAAGATCGATATAAGAATCCTAGGATAAATTATATATTTTGATGCAATACAAATAAAATAGCCTGTCTTCACATGTCTATAAATATAGAAATTGTAGAGAGCAGTATATGTTAAAAAAGTACATTTCTAATTTTATAAAATACTTTAAAATGGGAAAAAGTTAACATATTTCAATATTCAACGTATTTCAATGCAAAATCACCTCATATATGCTATTCTAGTAGAACATAATGGTCAACAAGCACGTTAGTTGTTTCTTCTATCTTAATTAGAATTAATGTGATTAAATTACGTTAATTTTTACATTCTTTAAACCGAACAATTCAAAGCCGCAGCGTTTAGTTCCGCAATCAATATATCAAAACTGGCCAGACAGTAGAGAATAGTGTCTTAACACCATACGATCTCTGCTATTTGCAGGAAAAAAAATATATATCGAATACAAGCAAATGTATCGTATAAAATAAAACGTATTTTGCTTTGTTGAAATTCTACCAGTGTCCATCAGATAAACAGCAGCCAGTAAATTAAATTCCGAAATCAAGCCGGACTTAAACCACGATCCGTAAGTTGTAGGCACTCTTACGACATTGTTTCGCAAGGATCTCTTATGGGTGATGTAGACATTAGATTTTTTTAAATATTTTTTTGACTCTACATACTGAAAAACATACTCTTCTTTATATTTTGCTGAATTATGACCTTGATTTTGATATTTAAATAGGCATTATAATGAGTGTACATACTGTTTAGTTTCATTTAAAAATATTTTTTTTAGCTTCACGCTTTTATCCCGCATAGCAGGGATGAAAAAAGTACATAGTGTACATATACACTTCGTACTCCACTTTGCGTGTTAACTTGCGGAATTGAACGCCGCACTTAGTCATACCAGAGCCAGATAATGACAATAGTTTAAATATAATCACTTCCCCGAGTTGTAATCGAACAAACAGACGCTATCCCACTGCGCCACGAACGGCCTCAAACTATATATGAAAGTATTAAACGCAAAAGATCAAAATTAACCATACTATGAAGATCACTTAGGTTTTGTAACGGTAGTTACAATTTTAACTTCTAACGTCTCTATTGCCGTTTATAAAAATCATATACAAATTTGAATTATGAAATAATTTAAAATTTTATATAATTTAGTTTCATGCTTTTATCCCGCATAGCAAGGAACACAGAAAGTACCCAATGTCAAGACCACCACTCCGTTCTTCACTTTCCACTGATCGCGTGTTGAGCTGCGAAACTCAACGCCACAGTTTCTCCTACCAGAGCGAGAAAGTGAAAAAATGTTAAATATGATCACGTTTACGAGTGAGAATCGAACCCACAATCGATCGCGTTTCAGTCAGACGCTGTCCCATTGTGCCATGAGTGACTGAATTAAAATTGCGGACACACAAATTAGTATCTCCAATATCAATATATAGAAATAATGAAAAAAATTGAAAAATTAAAAGAACAAAGACATTTTCAACTAGTGTCTGCACCAATCGTTATTGGGGGCCTTTGCCAAAATTTCTGCCTAGCTATCTAGTCGGGCCACTCGCCGCGATTTATAACGAAACTTGCAAGCCTACCTATATTTAACCTGCACATATTACCGTATATCGTGTTTAAGTAAAAAAAAATAAGGTGTAACTCCATTATATAGGAGACCACGCTTTTATTCTGCATAACAGGGTAGACAGAAAATAACTAGTGTCAAGACATTCCGTACCCCGCTGTTCACCGTAATCGAGACACTGTGTGTTAAGTGACGGAACTCAACGCCGCGCTTTGTTTTACCAGAGCGAGGAAATGACAATTATTTTAATATAATCACTCCCCCAAGTAGAAATCTACCCATAACCGATCGCTTTAAATCCATCAATTTTACTAGTGATTCCGTTGAGTTATTTTAAGTAGTGTTGCGTCACTCACCATGTAATATTTCAAATTCAAGAAGACAACGGAATATAGAGTGTTTTGATACTAAGATTCTCTACTTACTTAGATATATGTAAAAGTATAAAGCTGAATGTTTTTTATATGAGTTTTACTAAGTAGAATATCAATAGAGATTATAAAAGGAAGATAATGTTGGTAAATTTTAATAAACAGACAAGATTGATCGTATCAATTAAGAAAAGGGATTTTTTTAATATAAATTACATTTATATTACCTTACATATATAGTATATCATGATTTATGAGGCCGTCGTGGCTCAGTGGTACAACGTTTGACTTTGAATGCTATTAATTGGGGAAAATGGCCTTATTTAAAAAACAAAATACTTTTATTTTTCCAGTCTAAAAAGCAGGGCATAGAATTCGTCACTCAGCCCGCAATGTCTCGATTCTCTCGATCGAGGCAACGGCACTCCGTTGCAAGACACTTCTTGACACGAGGTCTCTCTGACCACTCTGCTATGCGTGAAGTGGCAAAAATGGTACTTATTGATTAATGATAAAAATTAGTGTCAAAAGTCTCCGTTCTCTATTCTTGGCCCTGAATTTGGATATTAAGTTTGAGTCACAACTCAACGCTGCACTTTGTCTTAAAATTTCGCACAAAGCGCGACGTCTGGGTATTGAAAACAATTTAAACACGAGTATAGGCATACTTAAAAGTGAGAATCGAATCCAAAACCGATCGCGATTACAAGCAGACGTCGAGCCACTGCACTATGATAGCTTCATTTTCATTTTTCTCTTTTATTGGAAATACAGTCATACATGTTCGTTATATGGAGTTACTCAGATACATTTAGGCCTAACTATCGGAACGAACTTACGGGAAGTATGTGACTAGAGAACTCAATAAAGTTGAGTCAGTTTCCAGCGTTCACGTGTCAAAGGAATTTCCAACTTTCCAAGTTTGGCAAAATGGCCCTAAAATATACCTATCTTCCTGCTTTTATGGCAGAATTCAAATTAAAAAAAAAACGTCTCATTGCCTTTATATCAGTTGTTTTCTGTTCCTTTGAGGCTATCATGGTTCAGTGGAGTGTCTTTTGCAGATAATGCTTGTAGGTTCGTATTTCTAAGTTTAGTACTAAACGAAAAACAAAATTAAAGATAAGCTTAAATATAATTATGTGTATGTATTTTTATTTCTTATTTTGGAGTTTCATGCTTTTATCCTTCATTGCAGGATCCATCGAATTCGAGACATTGCGAGTTAAGTGGTGGAACTCAACGCCGCACTTTGTCTTACCAGAGCGAGGAAGTGAAAATAATTTAAATATAATATAACCACTCTTCCGAGTGAGAATCGAATCCACAATCGATCGCGTTTACAATCAGACGCTGTTCCACAATAAATCTTGATTAGTAACATATTAGTCGAAAAACAAACGTAACGTAGCTCCGTTCTTATTATAGTTAAAGAAAATTGAATAATAATAGCGTAACTCAAATCCAGGGTAATAGTATAAAGGTATGAGGACGTCAGTAACATAAACAGACGGCGCCAGTGTTTACGAGATGCGTGGCGCCGACGGGTATTTAATAATTGGATTTGTTTAATTGCTTACTGTAATGTTTGAAGACGCTACGCCTTGACAACGTCTTATATTTTATTTACATATATTTTACTATTTTTTATGTGTTATTCCACACTTAGGTTTAGAAAATATTTTTAAAATACGTTTTTAAAGTTTCACAAGGCGCAGGTTCGAATCTGTGCTGTGTTCAATTTTTTATACGTTTTTAAAATAAATAATATGTTATTGTGAGGGCTTGTTATAGGGTCAAAGTTTTTAATTTAATATTCTGGATCATTTTTAGCCTCTTGCTTTTATTCCGCATAGAAGGGTAGATAGAAAGTACCTAGTGTCCAGACACTCCGTACTCCGTTTTCCGTTGATACGTGTATGTGAAACAAATTGTGATAGTATAGGTTGCATTAATTTTAATAATTTAATGTTATTTTTGTGCATTATAGAGAAGAATACGCCAAATTTCTTACCCCTGCGTCCACGTATGCTTACAAAGGGCTTCAAAGTTCTTACCCCACGTATAATTTGCTTAGGATTTCTTAAGGTTATATATATATATATATATATATATATATATATATATATATATATAGTGTATGTATATATAGTGTAGTGTAGTGTAGTGTAGTGGTACTTGGACTTATAATATTTACAATTTCTTTGTTTGTGTGTTTGTGTATTTGTTGAATTGCACTTTTTTGGATTGTACTGTGGATTGTCCTGCACTTTTTTGGATTGTAATAGAAAAAAAATAAGGAAGAATGTAAATAGAGACACACAATGAAATTATTAATATTATATTGTGTTAAAAATTTTAACATTTGGCCACTAATAACAATATTAGATAATATTATAGTTATTATTTTTAGTTTCACTCTTTTTTGCAAATAGCATCAGTAGGATAACTAAGATTGCGGATAACGGATAATTTAGCGTCAAGTTGCGTTTCACACGATGAGAGGCGAAACTCAACGCTGCACTTTGTCTTACTAGAGAAGAGCAAAGAAAGTATTTTAAATATACTATCAAGAATTGAACCCACAATAGTCGTATTTGTAAGCAGACGCTTTCCCACTGCGCCATGTGTACCACTCAACTTATAATATTAGTTTCATTTTGTAAAAGAAATTTCGAAGTTTCAAACTAAAAACATAACAGCAGTCCTTTTTCAGAGAAACTTTTAAACCTAAGGCAAAAGTAACGTTTAAGGGAGCGTTGACTGACAGTTTTTGTAATAAATTATGAATAAATGACACCGGTGTAAAGCATTTGAAATTAGTTTAGCATTTGTTGTATGATTTTGACTTCGAATTTAAATTTTAACAATATAAAAAAATATTATTCTCAAAAGAAAATATTTATAATATACGATTATTAAAAATATATATATTTTTTTGTTATTTACTACTGTTTGTTTTTTTAAATATGTTGAAAAATCCATTTGTTTTTGTAAAATTTAAATATATATATTTTTAGTATAACCTGATAAGTTTGTGAACATCATTGCCTCATTAAAACGCATTTTAAAAAAAAACAATGTTATTACTGTGGAAACAGTGAAGAAGATCAGAGTAGCCACTTTAGAAACGCTTGGCATAATCTTAAGTAGAAGCCTTCCCTGTTATTGAATTAAAAAATTGGAATTTAAATCTTAAATCGTACTTTTCCAAAGAAAACGAAGAGATTTCAAATGTTAAGCTATTCCTTTCTCAATTTCCCATTTATTACCAAAGGCATTACGTGTTTTATGACGAAGATTAACGCTGCACTCTAATAACTCATCTTACTGAGCCAAAGTAAAGCAAAATGGCACAGCGTCTGACTGTAAACGCGATTGGTTTGGGTTCAAATCCCATTCGAGGGAGTGATAATATTTAAATTATTTTCACTTTCTCGCTCTGGTTAGACAAAGTACGGCTTTGAGCTCCACCACTCAACACATAATGTCTCGAATTCGGTGGAAAGCGAAATATGGAGTGTCTTGACACTAGGTACTTTCTGTCTACCCTGCTATGCGGGATAAAAGCGTGAAGTTGAAAACAAAAATTAATGGAATCTACAATAATTGGGTAAAGTCAGACACTTGTCCTGCCAATGTCGCGTCAATCGGACTCCTTCGGCGCATTATCGGACTCCTATTTACAATCTAGCTCGAGTACGTGCCGCGCTGTTACGGTTTACATTTACTGTGATAGTACAAGTTACGAACGTCTTAATTAAAACATAAATAAATAAATATAAATAATTATATAAATTATTTCATTATATCTTTATATTATTTGAGGTCACAGTGTCAGTGGGCCAGTGTTTATTTGTAAAAGCTATTAAGTTTGGGTTTGATTCCAATTCCGGTAAATGACCGAATGATGATATTTATATTTTACTTCTATTTTCCCGCTCAAAAAGCTAAAAGGTCTAAGGCGTTATACTCGGACAAGCGGTGAGAAAATTTTATATCTTTATCTTTACATTCTCGATTTTATATTCTCGATTTATAATCCAAATTTCGAGAGGTATTAATAATTATTTTTTTATAGAACAAGACGGCAAATGAGCAGAAGGGCCAGCTGGTGTTAAGTGGTCATTTTCACCCATAGACATCTACAAAATTAAAGTTGTAGATGCGTTGCTGGCCTTTGAAAGAAATTGAAAGGAGATGAGCGAAAAGATGGGTAAGAATAGGGAATAATGGCTTAAAGGACACCGAAAAGGAACACATCATGAGATATTTGGTGGATCATTTTTGTTATGACAGTGGTCGCGAGTCAGTTGGAGGATTAACCTCCTATCACCAAATTACTGGGATACTACCTGCCTCTCACGGGACGCTACCCAGCAGCGGAGGGGAATTGTATTCTACCCCGTCTCACCACAGGGAATATAATTCATATAAAGTCCCAAATGATATTCAAAGCCAAGACCGTGAAGCTTCAATAGCTAAGCCCAAGTGATAGTCAAAGCCAAAACCATCGAATAAAAGGTCAGACACTGTGCCACTGTGCCACGATGGTCTTACTGAATATAAAAAAACACATAGCTCTTTTTGTATATAAAAATACACATATCATCGCTTGTGCCTTACACCACACTATTGCATCTATCGCAGAGATTGGCCGGGGACGTATTCAATTTTGCACCGTGCCCTATCTGCCGGCTCTATTAGCCAAGCATTTTTCGTTCATACCAATCGTGTTAGATTTGCCCTTTTCGTGTTATTGTAGATATCTGATGGAAAGCAAATACTCGTGTGTATGTTTAACTGAGCTTTTGATTTTCGTTTTTTTTTTAATTTGAACCTCGTTTGTCCGGAGAAATGTCTGATTTTGTATTGGAATTATTTTTGTAATGTTTAGGTAGATTAAGCGTTGTTTGTTTAATTTGAAATATGATGAATGTGCTTTTTTTCGACCTTCATATATAATCTATCTAATTTAATTTTGATAACAAAGAATTTTTAAGCCTAAATACAGGAATAAATATTATTTTTATTAAAAGAAGTGCATTTAATTTAAAAGAAGTGCAATTATATAGATGGTTATCAAGCCCATGTGTGTCCTAATATTCATAATTCTTAACGACCAAACTAGGAAAAAGATGTATGTAAAATCTTAATAGAGATATTTGTTTGATACATGGCAAGTTTGTGGGTTCGATTCCCACTCGGGGGAGTGATTATATCTAAATTATTTTCACTTCTTCGCTCTGGTTAGACAAAGTGCGGCGTTGTGTTCCACCACTCAACACGCAATATCTCGAATTCGGTGGAAAGCGAAGTACGGAGTGTCTTGACACTAGGTACTTTCTGCCTACCTTGCTACGCGGGATAAAAGCGTGAAGCTACAAAAAAAATGGCAAGCTGTCTGTGAGAAATAAGCGTGTTTAAAGAGATAATCGTATAATAACTTCTATTTATCTATAGAACATAACGTAATAGCATCTATAAAAAACACTAGCGGCTTGTTACGACACTTCGCCCGCAAGAAATACGCTATTATATTTAAATATATAAATGTTTCATTTGCTTAAATTCCTTAAACCACTGAGAATTTTATGGTTTTACTGACACTGACAGGGATAACTTCAATAAATGATGTATTAAAGAATAGTTATCACAGTACTGTGATACAATGCATGATTTTACTGATAGTGTGAATTGGCCCTAATTAACTCAAGGTATCTATCGGTATCATTAGAATTTAATAAAATACTTAACAATTCAAATTTTGCGGACGTTTTATGTTTCAGATAAGGTTTCCTTTATAATAATTGAATAAAACACTTTAAATATATGCAACCAACCACAAAGCAAGATGCTGGGTAAGGATGAAACTTAGGCATTTTATGGGCATTAAAAAACTAGAAAATACGTATTTCTGTAACACAAAATCGCTCAAAAGAACTCCATAGCTAGCCAACTGTACGTAATTCTTTTATCGTTCCCCCCCGATACTCGAAACTCTAGTCTTCGCAAAACACAACTTGTGTAAAACTTCCCCGGGTGGCTTATGCCTCATTTGGCACAAGATGAGTTTCCAAGTCTATTTAAATTTAGAGCATGCCTGTACATAACTCTTATTTATTGGTCGGAGGCAAGTTAAAGTTAGTTTTCTTATGTAACTAAAACTTTTTGTCAATAAAGCAATGAAGGTTTAAATCGTTTTTACCCAAGGTTTATTAGAAAGCATTTTTTCCTATTTTTTCCTAATATTTTTTTTATGTTAATATGTTTCTATTAAGTAACCCTTCCATTAGACAAGGATATTATAAGGAGTCCTTTACAGACCTCACCTTTTAACTGAACCTCTGTAGCTTTATTACTTTTAAATATTAAGTTATTTACACATACATAGCAATATAGAAATAAATGTTATGAAAATTCTCGGATATTGCTTGTTGTGTGGTGGAGCTCAACGCCGTGTTTGGTCTACTCTTTTAACTTATCTAATACGAAGTATATGTACAACATTAGGTGTAGCAACTGAAGTCATAATATTAGCTCATCGAAAAGAAGATGATGACAGAGATGAGATGATAATGCGGATTCATTTCGAAAAAAAAAACAAAAATTGCAGTAACAATATAAGGACAAAATAATATTATATATATATATATATATATATATATATATATATATATATATATATATATATATATATTAATAATTATTGTAAACGGGAATAATATGTTAAGGCACGTTAGCACTGTAAATACTTACATTTAATACAATAAATTATAAAAATGCTTAGAGAATTGTTCCATATTTACTATTTTTAAAGTGTTATTCCACACTTAGGATTAGCAAACATTTTTGAAAAAACGTATAAAAATTTTTTTGAACCCGCGCCCCATGGACTTGGACTCGGACGGTATCCAAGAGGCGCGGGTTCAAATCCCGCTGCGTTCAAAAACATTTTTATACGTTTTTTCAAAAAAGAATTGTTCCAATTTTAACAAACATTAATTGAATTATATTATCAAATTAATAATAATTATATTTAATATTTTTATAGCCTTATATGACACATAGGCTATTTTCAAATTATTATACATAGATTGAATTAAGACCAATTTTGTAGATATTGGTTTCTAAACTAATAATTAAGAAGACACAATGTGCCTAACAGTACACAAAATATTACCATCTCGTGTATAATCTCCATGATGATCTAAATTTCTTTTCTTTTTACAATCTCATAGATTAGGTACCTTACCAGGCTTAATATAAATCTTAGAGGCTGTCGGCCTGGCCTTATAATTAATTCACGGTTTATTATAACGTCACGCCACTGATTTGTGTCTTCCACGCCTAGTTAGCGAGCGCTTTGTTATACGTTGCATTGTATGGTTACATGTTTGTCATATAGTAAGTGAATGTTAAATTAATTATATTTGTAAAGAGAAAGAGGCCAGTCGTGGCGCAGTGGGACAGCGTCTGAATGTAGATTTGATCGGTTCTGGTTAAAATATTTCCACTTCCTCGCTCTGGACAAAGTGGACATAGACAAAGTGATTACAATACGCAATGTCTTGAATTTGGTTTAAAGCAAAGTACGGAGTGTCTTGACTATAGGTACTTTTGTGTCTACCTTGCTATGAGGGATATAGCGTGGAGCTAAAATAAATGAATAAATAAAGAAATTTAGCAATTGGTTTTCAAGAGGCGTAGTTTCGTAGCCTGCTACGCTCAAATTTTTATACGTTATATATTTTCTATTTTAATTATTAATTTATTAATTTAATTAATTTAGTTTTATTGTCAGTGAATTTAGACAGAGAAACTGCTTGGGACAGAGGCCCTGAACCAGAGATTAAGTCGTAGAAGTTCATGACTCGCGGGGCATCAATCATATATTAGTGCTGTTTGGGCGAATTAGCATGAAGACACAGGTGTGGTCTGCGACCGCGGATTACCACTGAAACTCAAAAGGCTGACATAACTTAATAAGATCTTTGATTTTCGCGATTTTTATACATTTTAAATGAAACTATTTAACCGGATTAATCGCGTATATTTTGGTATTCGAAAATACATTTTTGGACACCTGACGTTTCGAACACTTTACAGTAGTCCGTGGTCACAGGTAGACTACCTGTGACCATGTTTCATTTAAAACTGACATAACTTCTTGAGTGTGAGGGAAGTTCATGTCACGGAAATGAAGATGCTGACATGGATGTGTAGCGTAAGTGTAGGGCTGACCGCATTCATGCGTGGTAGTCTCAGAGTTCGTGACATAGCGGATAAGCTCCACGAGTGTCACTTGAGATGGTATGGTCATGTTACACGTCGGCCTGAGAAGTATATCGCAAGATCCTTGATATATCTGTTCCTGGAGTTAGACCCCCGGATGCAAAGTGAAGTAGGTTAAGCAGACCCTAGCTAGGGTTTGGATAAAACCAGGAAGGAGAAGAAGTCTACTTAGAGTATGGCAATAAGTTCCGCAGGCCAACACATCATATCTTTAAAATAGATGGAAAGAGATGAGTAGAGTATTTAAATAATTCTGTTTAAGATGTAATCCTACTACATACGATAATTTCGATTTCTAATCTACAGTATAATAATATTAAATAAATAATTTACCTCATCAAAACTGAATGTAATCGGTGCTACATGTACAGCAGTCCCTTTCCAACGCGTAATGCCGCTTGAATAATTCATCTCACACCAAAAGATAACTTCCCAATCAAGGGAAATCGTTCTGGATATTATCGTAATAACAGGTTTAAGTCAGACCTTTGCCCTTCGTTACTAATGTTGAAACGTTTGTTTATCATTTCTTCTATGTTTTATTATATATATTGGTACAAGTTTTTGATGTAATAATATAGATAAAATAATATTTATTTTTTATTATATGAATTTAGATTTATTTCTTAGAGTGCTTTTTTTGATCCCATACAATTGAAACAAAATTAAGGTCTTTGTGGCGTAGTGTGAGTGGCGCGTTTGACAGTTGACGCGATTGTTTGTGGATTTCTCTATTCTAATTTTTGGAAATGAATATTTTCATTTCTTAATTCTTGCAAGATAAAGAGCTACATTGAATTCTGCTACATATACTTTCTTGAATTCAGGCTAGAAACAGCACACAGAGTGTTTTGACACTAGCTCACTACGACCATCTGTTGATATGCTATGCAGGATGAAATATGAGGTAAAAATATATACATAAAAATAAAAATCAATTATTTGCATCTATTTTAAAATCAACTATTCAAACGCAGGAAAAATAACAAATCAAGTTGTACATTCTGTTACGGTGTAAACCCTATCAATTACGGAGCAGCTCGATAAATCGTGGCTTTGTGTGGTAACAAACCACTGCCTCTATCGTTAGTTGGTCAGTCGTGATCTATAGTTAGGGTGACCATGAAGCTTGAATTCTGAAGGTTATGAGATCGCTTTCAAAAGTTAAAAGATCAAAAGTCGAATAATTTTATTTATATAAAAAAATTAAATACTTTATTTTAAAACGTCAAATAATTTAACATCATTTCACTAAAGCTGCAGAACTGAGAAGAACCGGCACAAGAAGCTCAAAGAGAATAATTGTTAATAGATTTTAGCTTCATATCCTTACTTTTCTATAGCAAAGTAGCAGAGAGAAAAGTAATAAAAAAATTACATGTTAAATTTGAAATGCGTAACTTAACGCTGCTTGGCGATATAAAATCATGGAAAATAATGTTTTAGTCAAAAAGCAAACCATGTCTGTAGAAATCATAAATTATACAAATTTAAAATTGAGTAAAAAACAGAGGTATTCGCCATGTTTTCTCGGCCTACCTCCCATGCAGGAGATTAAAAGACAAGTAAATCAATATTTCCAATATATTACTTAACTAGTGGTCACCCTATAAACTGATATCTCACAGTATTGTCCATCTGTCTGAGCGGCCGTTATCGGTATCGAGTTCGGCTTGCTTCGGATTTACCTAATTCGTTATTATTTGTATATTTTCCCTAGATTTATGATGGGCATATTCTGTATGGAGTAATGTAAAGATGTAAATCACATACATTTTCCAGCTATCGGATGAAACGCCATGAAAATTGAAATATAATCGTATATATCTAAGTCGAGAATTATCTATTGAGCGCATTCAATGTATGACCGAATGATTTAAGACTGGGAGAGTGTTTATTTTATCAGATTATCGTTTTTTTTCAGCATTTGTGAGACATACATAGTGTGGGTACACTCCGTTTAATACTTTTCGTACAAATTTGAAACATTGGTTATTGACTGGCGGAAGTCAACGCAGCGTTTTGTCTTATTATGGGAATTTAAAGAATTATTTCTCCCAGGCAAGAGGTTTACAAGCTTTTGCTCCTTTCGAATTTTGGTTTATATTTTCAAAGGAAGTGACATAAATTGTATAAAACAATGTATATGTATTATTATTACGCGGATAATTTTATGAAAAAGTTTTTATATTTTAATAAAAGGCGGTAATCTCTTTACGCGTTAATATGAAATTCTTAAGGAATTTTTAATATTTTTCCTTGCCACGTCACTTTGAATGGCAGACAGATAGATTCCTTGGGGTGTACTTGAGTCATCAAAATTCAGTAAACGAGGGCGAGGTGTCAACTATACCTTCAATTTGAGATATCCTCTAAATTACAAAGGTCTTCACATAAATTGTTCCAATATTCTGAGCCACCAGTGGCATGCTAAGCTTAAGTAGGGCATATTTTACACCACATTGTAATATTGAATATGTTTAAGTTGTATTCATTTTATTTTTTCGTCTAAAACAGTGTGCGGTGTTATGTTACGCTAGCAAAACAAATTGTGTTTCGAATTATAAGGAAAATGTAGAATAGAGATTCTTGATACTAAGTTGGAGCATGTTGAATAAGTAGTAGAAAAGCGTGAGCGTTAGAGAATCAACGAAATTTATTAGATTTATGAATTGTTAACGTCTTTGGATCTTTATTTTATAATTCTAAAATAAAGGAGTCCAATTGTGATGGAAAATAGCCAATGGAGCTATCTACCAGTTAAAATCTCGCCAAAATCGTCCCTGCCATTCTTGGCATTAGTCGGAAGAAACAGACAGATAGACAAAAATTGTAAAAAAATGTTATTTTGGTGTATATGGCACTATGTAGATATTTATAAAGATATTTAGTAAAAAGGGATTATTTTAATATTACAAACAGACACTCCAATTATATACATTTGTATATTAATTTAACGCTTAATAAATAAGGAATACATTATTTTTTGTTTTGTTTTCTTTATAATTATAAGGTTTTTATTTATTTATTTATTTTTGAGAAAGCCAACATAGTAATATAGTATACTATACACCACACTTTCAGGTTAATTTTACATGTACTTAATATGTACAGTTGTTCCGAAACTTACACTAATACAAGAAAAAATTAAAAACACATTATAACAAGAAAAAGTGTATAAAAATTAATATAAATAAAAAAATCTGTATAAAATGTTAAAATTCTTTAAAAAATCCATTTATAAAAATGCATACTAAAACTATAATATTCTTACTTATATAAAATTAAAAGCAGTCGACGGAGTGTCTTGATTCTTGTCTGTTGTTTCTGACTACCCTGCTGTACGGGACAAAGCGTGAAATTGAAAACAAAAATTAAAGTTTAAAATTTTTAAAAAGAAGAATTAAAAACAGTATTTTTTTTTCGCTTCACACTTAATCCCTTGCAAGGTAGTAAGAAACAACGGAGCGCCAAACGTTATGGTCCCTACATACCTCTTTCACATGCCTCGTCCACAGTCATTATCTTCTTAATACATGCCTTTCGGGGGGTCTTAATAATGCTTTTTACGTGAACTTCCTCCAGTATCCGACGAAGAGCTCGCATCTCTACTGTATGCAAATGTATGCTATCTGCTACATCAAAACTCAGCATATTGCTGTCGCTCGAGACAGAGCCGTCGTCATATTTTTACATATATCTTCTGGTAGAATTCCGCCCATCGTTGCAAAACGTGTGTTCTTTCCGTAAGTATTTCACCATCCTCGGAAAGCACCCCATTCATTTTACAGGTTGGCGAACAACGCCGAGAATCACTAACTTCTCGCCAGAAAAGCTTCGTGTTTTCCCGGAAATTGTTTGTCAATCTGTCATCTCTTTCATGCTTTGACTTTTCACGCTTCATCTTTATCAGTGATTTTGTTAGGTGCTTTTGCAACTTATATTCTTTCTTCTTAATCTCTCTCATAATTTTATTCTTACTCGAGGCTTTATAGTCCTGCCATGCTTTCTTTTTTCTTTCTACTGCCTCTTTCACTTCATCATCACACTATTTATCGCGCTTTTTACTAAAGCCTCTTTTCCCAATGCCACATATCTCAGTTGCAGCTTCAATCATACAATTCCTAAGATTCTGCCAGCAACTTCAACACTTTCAGTACCTATTTCGCCTTCTGTCTAGCTTCTTGGAAATTCTTTCTTTATATTCTTGAAGCTTGTAGCTTCTTATGCGATTATTCCCCTCCAAGTGTGGACACCTCGTGCGGCCGCGCCCACCTACAAATAAACCCACCTAAACACACGCGTGTCCATAACTTGGTTACGAATACGCTGATCCACAAGGCACAGATCAATCATGCTTTCTTCTTCCATCAGTTCCCACGTGTACATGTGAATTTGTTTGTGGTAAAATATAGTGCTTGCCACAAACAAATCATTTTTCTTACATAATTCCAATATGAGCTTACCAGCTAATTTACTTTCTTATCACCATACTTTCCTAGTACGCGTTCGTAACCATGTCGTGTGGTTCCAACCCATTCGTTCAAATCATCATATACTATTATTTTTTCGTTCCCTCTTGCCTAGAACTTCCCTGAAACTCTCCAAGAACTCCTTCTAGATCACTTGATAGAGCTGAGGATACCGGCACATGCGTATGCGTATGCGTATGTAGTGGCGTCACTAACGAGAATATTCTTTTTATTCCCTTGCAGCTTAAACAGAACTCAGAGCAACCTCGGGTTGATCGTCTTATATTCTAGCATTCCACTCACCAATCTAGAGGACAAGAACACATTTACACCTTAACACCCTAGCACTTTCTGGAACTTTCGCCCAGGACGCGATTCAGTTGCCCGGCAAATCGGTCGTGCTATTACCCTTTCTTTTACTGTCAGTCACACAAACAACATCTAATTCTCTTTCATCCATAACATATATTAATTCATTCATCTTCAGTTTCATCCCTCTTACATTCCATGTACCTATTTGTAGCTCCGTTCTCCACTTCCCGCCGTCCCGGACATGGCGTGCTGGGTAGCATTCCCTAACGCCGCATTCGTTGGCATTTCTCACACCAGCGGCGATGCTCTGGAGGGGGGGGGGGAGGGTCTACTGCGCGCAAGTCATCCAACGTTGACCCCTCGTTTCTTTCTAAAATAAATAAAAACAATTATAATTAAAATACTTATTAAACTAATCTAAAAGTAGCATTAAAACGTGTTAAATTAAAAATATATTTATTGTATTATGATTTTATACTACGGTGTAAGAGACGCCCTAAAAGTCACGTAACATCGAAGATGCGTCAGCGGCGTAGGAATTCCAAGGCGTGCGTATTTTTCATTAGCGAGGGAATATTCTCAAAGAGAAAGGAAAGGCACGCGATATATTATTATAGTCGTCTCGATCATGAGATCGAGTCGCAAACAATTCGTGATTTGGCTTGGAGGCGAAAATTGGGAGCAATATGAAATTATTATGAGTTCTACGTTGTGTGAAAGTCAAGTGGGTTTTATGTTAGGATAATTAATATTGGTTGAAACAATGGTGAAGTTATGTTAGTTTTTGTTAGAAGTATTATGACTCATGGTACTGATTGTTTTTTTTACACCTCTATTTGATCAGATAGCGGAATGCGAGGTTTAACGCCGCCTTTTAATGTACAAAATCTGCGAAGTTGAATTGAGAATTGAAAACAGGGTTTCCTTATATTAGGATCTTTCTTAGATAGCTTTATACGGGAGAGTAAAACTAAAACAAAATTTGATACCAATAAATTAAATATACCTAAAGTTACTGTAAAGAAAAAAGCTAAGTTTAGCTGAAATAAAAATGTAGTGATTTCTTTTTAAGTTCTTTAATAAGATTAAAATTTGCTATCAACTTTCTTTTTGAATATATAGTAAGATTCAACGCTGAATTAATAAAAGATCTGCTAACCTGTACTTCCTTCTTAAAAATAATTTAGCTCTATGAAAATATTTTTAATATAATTAATAATTTTCATTTTGAGGCCGGTCATGGCACAGTCTGACAGCGTCTGACTGTAAAAAGGCGATCGGTTCTAGGTTCGATTCCCACTCGAGGATCAAACGAGTGGGGATCGAACCCAAGTGATTATATTTAAATTATATGCACTTCCTCATTCTGGTAAGAGAAAGTGTGGCGTTGAGTTTCACTCCTCAACACGCAATGTCTCGAACTCGGTGGAAAGCGAAGTACGGAGTGTCTTCATATTAGGTACTTTCTGTCTACCCTGTTATGCGGGATAAAAAGCGTGAAGCTAAAAAATTATTGCACCGATTGGAATGAACCCAAATACAATCACGTTTGTGAGGGGCCGTCCGACTGCGCCACCGTGCTAGGGACTGACTATTTTAAATAATTTGATAACAATTTAAAATACCTTTTATCATCACTCACCTGCGTCTACGGACTACTGTAAAGTATTCGAAACATCAGGTTTCTTCATGTTTTAATTTCGGATACCAAAATACACGCGATTAATCCGTTTATAATAGTTTCATTTAAAATATATAACATCTTACGAGCCTAATTTGACCCAATTACCCGTGTCCTATTGAGCTGAGATATACATACACCATTTTGCCCTATGGGGGACCGGATAGAATACAATTCCCCTCCGCTGCTGGGTAGCGTCCCATAAGAGGCGGGTACCCCAATAATTTGGTGGTAGGAGGTTAATACTCCGACTGGCCACTATTATGACAAAAACGATAGCCAAATATCTGATAATATATTCCGGTGCGACGTCTTGTAAGCCAGCTTTCTTTATTCCCACCCCTCCTCCCTCATCACCTCACTTCCCTCATCCCTAATGTTGTAGATATCCATAGGCGAAGGTGACCACTTACCCTACCCAGGTGGCCTTTCTGCTCGTATGCCTCTTTATTCTGTAGAAAAAAGAACGATTAGTTCTGATAACATTGCAATAATATATACTCAGTATTACTGTGATTTCAAAATGGCCGCCACAACAAAATGTCGGATTACATTTTGGTATTTAATCAATCCAATATGGGTACCAAATGAAACTACTTGTTAAGTATAATACGTTAAACCATTAATAAATAAATTAAAGATAACTCCAAAACTTTATTTAATTATTTCTCTATATACCTTTCCTGTATAAAATACAAACAGAATCGTGTATATTGTAGCAATGTCAAATAACAAAAGAGCCACGAACTTTGTACCTCAATTGATTGTTTCAGTGTTTTTATATACTTTTGTGCCTCCAAAGAGGTATAAGCCGCGGAAAACGATTATTCTTGCTCTTTATTAAAAACTTCTGCCTTTCCCTACCTTTGAATACATTTCACCTTTGAATTGGTTACGTTTTTCAATTCGCGTCTTATAAAAGAAGGTTCAGAGTAATTTTTCACTTAATATTTTTGTATGTAATACTTCTTAAATATTAAAATGATTCGTCTTTATGTTCCCTTTGTTTTGTATAATTCCAATGCAACATATTTTTTGTAAATGCTTCATTATTTGTAATATATATAATTTAGTGAGTAAATATATATATATATATATATATATATATATATATATATATATATAGATATGTTAGTGAGTAGGTAAATTTATTTTTAGAAACAACCTGTAGATACCATAATTTTATTTTTATATTGACTATTGATTTTGTATACTGCATACTATATTCTACTCTTTAAGCCTTATTGAATGTATTGTACATTATACATTCCGTTAAAAAATCAAGCATACTTTGGCCATCGAGACTCTAACTATAAGCGACATAATTGCGGATTTGATCACCGCTTAATAGTAAGAAAATATTTAAAATGTTGCCCGTTTTCGATTATTGCTTTCACGCTGTTATTCCGTATAGCAGGGTAGATGGTAAGTAACTAGTGCCAAAACCCTCCACAGTCTTTTTTCGCAGGTTTCGGGAAATAATATGTTGAGTAGCGGAACTTAACGCCGCGTTTTATCTTACCAGAGCGAGGAAATGAAAATAATTTAATCATAATTATTCCCACGATTGGGAATAGAATCCATAATCGATTGCGCTTACGATCATACATGTCACCACTCAAACAAAATGTTCCAACACTTCATAACTGGGCGGATAGTAGAGAACATAACGTCTTAATACCAAATTCTCTCTATCAGTCTATCCTGCAAACAAATGTGTACCGAAGACTTGTGATTCTGAATTGTGGGGGAATAATTACATGCATCAATGACTTCTGCCACTCCAACCAACGGGATAAACAGTATCCGTAGTGTCAAAACATACTATTACCCGTTTACTCTGCTATATAAAAAAAGGTGAAATTGAATAGAAAATTAAAGCACATAAAAGATTTAAGATAAACAGACAGATATTTAAAATACAAAAAATAAAAGGAATTATTTTTTAGCTTCACGCTTTTATCCCGCATAGCAGGGTAGACAGAAAGTAGTAGGTATTTTCAAGATACTCCGTACGTTGCATGTTGAGTGGTGGAACTCAACGCCGCAATTTGTCTTTACCAGAGCGAAGAAGTGAAAATAATTTAAGTACAATCAATCCCCCGAGTGTGGATCGAACCCACAACCGATCGCATTTCCAGTCAGACGCTGCACCACGATCGGCCTGTTTAATAATCCTAAAATTTATTGCACAAATATAAATTGACGATATTTTTCAATAACATTGCAATCGTGACTTTATTTAGAATTTGGCTTCACCCTATTACGAGAACAATAAATAAATGTAAGACAAAGGTCCCGGATATTTCAGACGAGTCGCTTTTACAACTGCATTCAATCATTTCGAGTCCAATTTCGTTTTTAGTAACATATAAGTGATAGGAAAGGGCGATTTTCTTCTCGAAAGTGTAAAATTATGGTAATAAATATATATTAAAAAAAACATTTGCTAATACTATTATACAGTATGTTAAACCGTAATAAACCGAAATAAATTGATGTAGATATTAATTAGTGGCTCCATACGATATTTCACTGTATAAATTAACTATGAAATTCATTTCCACAGAGAAAATTATTATTAAAAAATATTATCCTTTGATCTATAGGTATCGTACGAAGTGTTAGAACGTGCAACTTAAAACGTAACGGAAGTGATTATATTATTTCATTCTTCTGTCTTGATAAAACAAAGCGCAGCGTTGAATTCCGTCACTCAACACGCAACGCACGCAACTATACCGGAAACCGGAAACCGGATAGTGGGGAAGGGAGAGTCTTGACATTAGGTTCTCATCTGTCAGTAAGAGATATATAAATTATATAGGTACATATCTATTACTATAGCTTCTTATATCTGATTATATATTTTAATTTGACTACCCTATTGCGCCAGAAAAGCGTGAAGCTGTCAAAATATTCCTAAACGCTCGCAGTTTATGGCTTGTACTGAGAACGAAGCAAGCGTTCGTCTCCCAAAGGACTCCTATCACAGGCTACCGGGTGGCTTAATCTAACGAATGTTACACTAACACAACTTCAGAAATGGAATTCGATTCTCGATTTAACTAAGTACTTTTATAGAAAATGATTTTCCATTTCCACATAAAGGATGAGCTATTAGTAACTGCTTGTCTGTTTCAGAATGTTTGAACATTTTTCTTTGGGTAGTAGTTTAAGATGTATGTATATAATATATAATATGTGTATATAATAATGTATTGATTTTATACGATGGCTATTGGTTCAAAATTTGAATGTATAATTATATTCTTTCTGTTTTTCAATGTTTCAAATATTCCAAGAGTACTATAAAAATATATTTTCTTCTATATTATGAATTATTATAAAAAAGCAGCTTAACGCTTTATCCTGCATAGAGTTGTCAGAGACAATCTACTGTCAAGATCGTTCTTTGGGACACCCCTTTCCCGTGTGGGAATTGAACCTACATCTAATCGCGTTTATAGTTGATCCTTTCTCTGTGCGTTTCAATGGTCGCATGCCTACTTGCTTATATTCTATTTTGATATTTGTTAGATATTCAATATTTACAAGTACATACTAAGTGGATAACACTAGAACAAGCAATTTCAAGAAAGAAAGATTGATATTTTAATGTTTTTGTGATATATACCTAATTAAAAAAAAATATTAAAAATCTTATATTTGGTAATTGCACTCAAATGTTAATTTTCATTCTATATTATAATTAGTACTTTTTTTGCCATAAGTTTTCTGTAAGAGATTTCTTGAAGCAATAACACCGCCTTTGCATACATTTTTTAGTGGTATATGATTTTATCTTCTCTTTGCAATTTTGCAGTTATTTATTTTTGCAATTTTATTTGCCTTAAAGTATTATTCTATTCTAAATTCATAACATATTACAGAAGCTGTCAGTCAACTCTCCCCAAAACTTTATTTTTGCCTCAGGTTTAAAAGTTTTTCTGAAAAGGGACGGCTGTTGTGCTTTTACTTTGGAGCTTTCCAACTTGTTTTATGAAACATGAAATCAATTTATACAAATTCAAGGTATACAATAATTTTTGTCTTATTTTATCATTATTTGAAGGTAAGTGCTACGTAAAAACATTGTATTTTTTTTGTTAGCTTGACACTTTTATCCCGCATAGCAGGGTAAACAGGAAATACCTAGTGTCAAGGCACTTCGCGCACCAATTTCCGTCTTTGTGTGTCAAGTGGTGGTTTTCAATTCCGCGCTTTGCCTTACCAGAGGAACTTCGATATAATTGTAATGACATGTGGGAATCGAACCCGCAAACAATCGCGTTTATTGTCAGACGTTGCCATAATGCGCCACGACTGGTTTATAAATATTGTTCAAGTCAAGTATAACTAGAATATAGTGTATGTAGTACACTTTAAGACTTTCAGTTTAACATTTTTCACGGCATAGCAGGATAGTCAGAGAGTATCATTTTATACGTACAAGACGGATCGTGTTCTCTGCTTTCCACCTGAACTACCGGACTTATCAGTGGCGTAACTCAACGCTGCCTTCAGGTTATTCTTGGTTTGTTCTAAAAAAATTTTTCATTATATGATACTTTGGGTTAAAGCGTTATTATTTATAACTAAATACATATACATATATTGTAAACTTATAGCTGACATTTACCCTTTGGCATCTAAATTCTAAAGGTCAAGTCTCGATACGCTATGGTAAGACGTAGAAGCCTTACTTATTGAAGATATTATATACTCGCATATTATAAGTTCAGAGCAGATTGATTTCCAGCTTAAAATGTACCTATATATATATATATATATATATATATATATATATATATATATATTGCTGTCGTTAAGGCACATGGTCAAGTCTTACGTGAATAAACGTGATACTTGTTAGTTTGATTTCTATTACAGATGAAATATCATCTAATCTACATTACTTCATTGACAAAATAAAAGGTAAAAACATAAACATTTTTGTTTAATTTAATTCAATTTGTTCTTCTTCTTTTAGTGCTTCTCCAACTAGCAAAAGTTGGTTTAAATCAGCATTCTCTGTCCAGTTCATCTTCAGTGATTTCTATTACAATTCATTCTCTTTCAACAACATGAAATGCAAAACTTACCGGACGTACCGATCGTGCCTGTTATTTTATGCCGTTTAAATATTAACACGAGGCCGGTCTTGGCGCAGTGGGACAGCGTCTGTAAACGCGATTAATTGTAGGTTCGATTCTGACTAAGGAGAATTATAGTTAAATTGTTTTTTATTCCTCGCTCTGGTATAACAAATATCGGCGTTGTGTTACGCCACTCAACTCACAATGTCAAATTTGGCAGAAAGAGAGGTACGGAGTGTCTTGAAACAATGTTAAAACAATATAAACATAAGAATATTCGGAAATTAATGTACAAGTAGTGTAGATATTCAACACAACTTAACTACGCCATAGAGGCGTCATAGATAAAAACTAAATCATCTAATCCCATAGCGCCCACTGTTAATACGAATCAGGTTTTACCCTCGTCATGGCGTAAGATAATGTCAAATCAGATAATCGATGTATTTTGGGACCTGAAATAAAATATACAACAATATTGGCTTAATATTATTTTACATTTACGCTTTTCTTCTCCATCAGAAATTGGGATTTTGCATGTTGAGTGGTGGAACTCAACGCCGCGATCTGTCTTGCCAGATTGGAGAATAGAAAATAATTTAAGTATGATCACTCTCCCGAAATCCATGAAGCAGGACTTACTTTATTGTTAATTTTTATTGGTTTTTATGGGTTAAGAAACCTTGCATATTGAGGCCGGTCGTGGTGAAGTGGAACAGCGTCTGACTGTAAACGTGATCGGTTGCGGGTTCGATCCCCACTCGGAGGAGTGATTATATTTGTGTTATTTTTATTTCCTCGAATTTGGTGGAAAGCGGAGTACGGAGTGTCTTGACACTAGGTACTTTCTGTCTACCCTGCTATGCGGGATAAAAGCGTGAAGCTAAAAAAATATTGATTGTTTGAATAAACCGCTTCGTTTTGGACGAGAATTTTTCTTTATTTTACAATAAATTTATATAATTACAAATAAAAATATTAATTATGGGAATTCCACAATGAGAACCAATTTAAATGAATATACAACTTTTTCGTCTACAATAAGTCATTTAAAAACTTGACTATGGTAGCATTGGTAAAAATTGTTAAAAAAATCTATAGAAATAAAAAAAAAGCCGGTTCAGTATCATTACGTCTGACGTAAACACGATCGATTGTGTGATCGATTCCCACTTGGGTGAATGATTTTAATTAAATTACTTTCATTTCTTCGTTCTGGTACCCAAACCGCGGCGTTGAGTTCCGCCACTTAATGCAATGTCTCGAGTTCGGCGTAAGGCGCAGTACGGAGGGTCTTGACACTAGATGCTCCGTCTAGATGCTACCTTGGTATGCGTAAAGCTAAAAAATAAAATAAAAATCGTTACGCACTCTCGTGTACTGTCTACAGTACACATATACAGAAATTGGTATACATAAAATAAGGTCATTGGTCACCTATATATAGGAAGGAGGACCTACTGGTAGTCATAACAATTCGTTTTTCAATTTCCGTCTAATTCCAACATCTTAGTGGCGGGATTCAACGCTCTACCAAACCGGATATGGATCAGAAACCGGAAATCTCAAGTTATAACTCTAAATATTATAAGATAATCAGTACCACAATTGAATGAAACAGTAAATTCTAACACAAAAACAATAGGCACATTAGCATCACGCGCTCAGTTAGACAGTTGGCAAGCGTGAACATCTTACAATTTGTAAGTTCCCCCTGCTACTTGTTTTGCAACTTGCACTCAAATGACAGACCATTACTTTGATTAACACGTATGTACATACAGTTAGGTTAACCGATGACTTTTGGCTCGTTATTTATATATTTTCTTGTTCAAAATAATGTTCAAAATATATATAATAATGTTCAAAATATATATAATAATGTTCAAAATATATATAATCTTTGTATGGAAAACGGAATCTTTTGTTTCTCTAAAAGGTCTGATATATAGAGGGTATGTTAAATTTCTGGTAACATATAATTCTTTTTTTTATTATTTTTTTTTGCACCGCTTAAAATGCTTAATTTGTAAGATCTATAAAGACCATAGTATCTCTATGTGTTCTATAAGAGAGTCGAAGATTTACAACTTTTCGCTTTACTACTAAATAAGGCCTAACTTCTAACCTAAAGTACAATTAACTATTATATAATTATGATATAATTTATTATAAATACTCACGCACACATACACACATTTTCTAATTTTTTACACTAAATCTGTTACAGAACATTAAATCAGGGGAATGATTATATTTAAAATACTGTCATTTTCTCGCTTTGATAAGACAAAGCGCAGCGTTGAGTTTCGACACTCAATACGCACTATGCTGGTTTTATTAAGTAACAAGTAGCGGACTTAAAGGAAATTATAAAGTTATTTACTTCACTTTACAATTGCTATACAAATGTAGACTACGAAATGTGTTTCAACAGGATTGTAAGTATGCTCTTTTGTTAATTATAAGTAAAATGAGAAAATGAGCAACTTAATGTTATATCCCACAATTTTTTATACGTTTTTTTCAAAAATGTAGTCAGAGACAACCTAGTGTTAGGACACTCCGTTTATTTGGAATTGAATCCGCTACTAATAGTGTTTACAGCCAAACACTGTGCCACTGCGCTGCGATGGCCTTTGGAAGTTATTCTAATAATATATTTAATCTTAGACAATATACGATGAAATTTTTTATATGTATAGCAATGCATAGTATATATATATATATATATATATATATATATATATATATATATATATATTTATAAATATTCTAATAATATATATTAATAATATTATTACATATATCTTATATTATAACAAGAAAACACAAGCGATGACCAAAAGAAACTTTCGACACAACTGAGCTTGAAACTAGCAAGTTTCAAGACTTATCTGACGCTTGCCAACTTACTAAGCGTGTGATGGTAATTGCAGTATTGATTTTGAGTTAGTCTAATTTGATTTGTGGCCTTATGTTAGTTAACTTATATATGACTGTCTAAGTCTATATATGTTAGTTATATATGCACTATAAATACGTCATTTTGTATGTTTTACATGTCATCTTTTTATTTATTTTGTTTGAAATATAATTATTTTGCAACTCTATTTGTTTTTCCATATAGTAAGAACGTCAGAGACTTTTAGACACTTTGTTTACCATCTTTCGGCTGAAACGGATATATTGCAAATTGAGTGGCAGAGTTCAACGCCGCATTATATGTTACTAGAGCGAAGAATGATAAAAAAATGGAAATGGAAATTGAGTGGGGATGGAACTTGGTGGGAATAGATTTTGAATGATGGTGGCTTGGTGGGAAGAGAATTTATTGTCAGTAGGTACTTTCTGTCTACCCTGCTATGAGGGACAAGAAAGAGTCGCAGTCCGTGAGCATTCTGTCATTTTAGAAAAATATTATGTAAATCTACTAAATATATATATATATATATATATATATATATATATATATATATATATATATTTTAAATTAAACATTGCCTCTGTTCGTAAATAATAAAAAAAAAACAAAGTAATATAAGAAACTAATAAGGCACGAATGTATCTGATCGTTCGTAGCACCACTACGAAACCACAGTATACGGCGTTCGCTACGGCTACAGATGCGAATAGATCGAAGGGCTGGCGGTAAAAAACGATCAGTTAATTTTATTGTGTATCGTGTTTTATAACTTTTGTCTGAGAATGGAGGGGTTGGGTTTTATTTTCTTTATCGACATTTTTTGAGTTAGACAGAGAGAATATAATGTTAAAAATATATATACAAATGTTTTTGTTCGTTTTTGATTCATTTTAAAGACGTTGAAGTACTATATCACGGTACTTAACGCCGCCTTTTATTCTTAGAACTGATACGAAAATATCTTACATTTATTTCTTTCTGTGAAAAAATTGTATTTGTATTGAGTGATGGAATCAACGCCGCACTTTGTCTTTTACCAGAGCGAGGAAGTGAAAATAATTTAAATATAACTCCCTCAAGTGGGGATCGAACTCACAACCTATCATGTTTACACTCAAACGCTATCCCACTGCGCCACGATCGGCCTCAAACCGGCTGCATTAATTTTTTCATTTCAACAATATCGAGATAATATTGAATTTACTTAAAACGTACTATTAACGTACTATTAACATATATATAAAATAAAGTCAGAACTCATAATATTGTACAAGTGCAATTATTACATACAGCCTCCTGGACTATCATCTCGGCATTAATAATTCAAGCTTCGTACCTTTCGACAAATAGCGTTTCTGAATATTCATAACGGTTCTATTTTTTCCCCCACCTAATTACAAGACTTGGACGTTTTCCATTTTTCTCTGCAAACCTTTGATTCAGTATCGAAATATGGATTCCGGATTTAATTAAGTTTGGTTGACGGTGGGCCGGTGAATAAAATTGCCTTTAAAATTTACAACTTTTGCGTATGTTGAGTTTTTTATTGGTGCGGTTTGTTCGTTTTATGGTATATGCATTGTTCTGATTCGTAACTGCGACTGTGACCGGTACATGTTTATTGAAATTGATGACGTTTTGTTTTTTTTTATGTATATTTTTCACGATTTTTTTAAGAGAAGTGTATATTTTTTGTTTTTTTTTGATAATATTAATAAAAAAATGTTTTATTTGTTCATAGTAAAGTATATAATTTCAAAGCAGTTAATAATTATAGCAAATGCCCGTTTTGAGCGAAAAGTGCTTCATGCATTTTGCTCTTGAGAAACATACCAAATTTTATACTCAATAATTTAATGCAATTTTTATACTCAATAATAATTTAATGCAATATTTATACTAAATAATAATTTAAATATAACCAGACCCCCGAGAAGGTATTGAACCTACAACCGATTGCGTTTACAGTCAGACGCTGTCACTGCGCTACGACCGGCTTCATTAACTTAATGTATTTCCTACAAATAGATTTATATTCATAGAGTTGTGACACTTTATAATTTTGGAAAAGCAGTCAGTCAGTGTTTTTACATTGTCGCTGACTACTTTGCTATGAATGATAAAACGTAATAGAATTTAATATAAGATATTGATTTTCTGCACATGTTCTGCATTAAAAGTACAAATATTTCATGTTTTATACTAAATATTGCCCGTAAAAACATGTTTAAAGATATATATATATATATATATATATATATATATATATATATATATATATATATATATATAATAATAATATAAATACAATAGAAAACCTCATTTTTCTAACGCGGTTACAACACACAGCGTGAAGAAACCCTCGCTATATTACTTCACGCCTAAAAGACGAAGTGCTAAATTGCATAATTTTATCTTTCGCGTTGGAAAATTTTAATTATGACCGAAAATTCAAATTATATTACAAGCGCTAAGTCAGCGAGCGAGTAGAGGGAAGATATAGCCAATATTGTAATATGTACATAATAGATACGTTTTACAAATTTTTTCATTACTTCGTTATATAATTTTTTTCTGGTTGACTTGGAATAAATTAAATGAATGACGTTTAGAATCGGGTTACACAAACAATACCTTAGGTCAAGACATTCACTATTCTCCATCCTTCGCCTAAGGTAACATTGTATGTCTAGTGGTGGTACTTAACGCCGCGATTTGTAATATCGAAAGCTGCAAAAAAAATATATAATATTTATATGAAAATTGTCTATTATAAATAATTTCTATAAGACCATGTGACGGTTTTCACGTTAATTAATCTATAAATTAATTTTGTGAAGTGAACTAAAGTAATTGCCATGCCACGTCCACGATAATGAAACTTTACATCCCGCACGGTCGCCGCGAATTACACACGTTCTCGCTGTTTTTATGTATATCTACATATGCTTATATTAAAATTAATAATGAATATATATATATATATATATATATATATATATATATATATATATATATATATATATATATATATATATATATATATATATTATGTGTACACTGTAAATGTAGTCGGTAAGGAATAATTAAATACGTAGTTTCACGTACTTTCATGTAGCAGGGTAGTCAGAGAACCAAGTGTCAAGACACTCCATTGGCCGCTTTTAGTGCAGAATCAAATCATTGAGTGTCGAACTCAACGTTGAAATTAACACAGTAAAAACACTCAACTAAAAAGTCGCTTTTAAGTAGGACATTCTTTCTCTGCACCGTTGCATATTTCCTTAATTTAATAAATAAATAATTTATATGAAAAATGAAGAAATCAGTGACTTATTACTATATTATATCGGTTTAACTCAAAAATGATAAAATATTCATACCATAATAACCTTGCATAAAAGCAACAGTGAATGCTTTATATATTAGAAAGATACCTAGCTTGACCTTGTCTACTTTTTAGGAAAATCAAATTGTTTCGATCTATGAAGATCATATAAAAATTCATGTGTTGTTTTTATTCGTGATAAAATTCGCTACGGATACCCATTTGGGACTCGAGACAGGTTATATGGGACTCCGTACCGCGTTTGTATACCTACTTAAACCTTACGGTGCTTCCCCAATTAAAAACTTTAAGTAGTATTTGAACCCACGATCCATCTTGATTAACCCGCCACAACCCTATACCAAAAGGGCTAGTATTTTCAAATAATAAAACATGAAACTTACTAGAAAAATCTATAAATTTTCATACTTTGTCACTTTCTACTCTATATAACGTCTTTTAGAATTTATACAAAAATATTCTTAGATATAAGTAAGCGGTAAGCTTAGCTTCGTTTTAAAGTTCTCAGCGGCACCTCGTCGGTTCGTGTCGATCAATCAAAATTATATTACCAATAAATCTACGGAAACTCATGCTGTAGGCAAGCACTTTATACTGTGCGATATATATATATATATATATATATATATATATATATATATATATATATATATATAACGTCGTATTGTAACGTCGAATATTTATTTTACTATATTTCTATATTTTATTAACAATCATGTCCTTAAAATATTAAATATAGTTAGTTAAATTACAGCGTTTAGTTTTGCTTCGTTGCGTGATGTTTGTAAATGAACCAAAAATTTAACAATGCAGTAAATAGAAATTTTCAAGTCACACAAAATATGATAGTTACGCATATATTCGTATACAAAAGTACTCATATAATAAATCAAAATAGATTACCTCATAAATATATTACTGTAATTTTTTGATATCCATTTAAAGAACTTATAATGTATATTATCTAATGTATTATTTTTCATACTTATATTTGCTGTATCACCTAAATAACAAATGTGCAAACCTTTGTATGCTTGCTTTTAAACAATTAATTTAATTTAATTCTACATATAAATCTTTGTCTTACTTAAAATTTGTGAAATGAAAATAGTATCTTTAATGAAATATGGAGAGTCTTGACACTAGGTACTCTCTGTCTATCCTGATATGCGGGATAAAAGCATGAATCTTTAACGTAAGCATCTTTTCTCGTTTTATATAAATTACATGAAGTTTTTTTTATGTTTACGCTGTATCCCTGGCGGGATACCTCTATGGCCTCGTCCACAGTCATTATCCTCTTCATACACGCCCTTCAGAAGGTCCTCATGCTATTTACGTGACCTTCCTCCACTATTTTTTCAAAAGTCAACCAATGTCTCCCCCGACCTCCTGTACCACCGTGAAGATAACTATTTTTATATAAAAAGAAATCTTATCGTATCCGTCACGTGTAAAAGTTGACGTATCGTATGGAAACTTTTGCCATACACTGATTGCTTCATAATAATTTATAGACTGTAATCTGCGTGCCATCGAGCGTGGTATATTACTCATCGTCGGCCGACTCGATTCACGGCTCATGTGATCGCTATCATGTATAATCTTGCTAATATTAAAAGGTATTGTCTTTTGTAATCGATGTAATAATATTTTTGTTTTGATGTCTTTGTTTCGATCGGACGTTATGGATAATGTGGTTAGAGAAATTGGGTTCAAGTTCTTGAAATCTCAGTGTCGTTTATAATATATACATATAAGATTGAGAGGTTGAGAGGACGTACTGGGACAGCGTCTGACTGTAAACGCGATAGGTGGTGGGTTCGATTCCCACTCGGGGAAGTGATTATAGTTATACTATTTTGACTTCTTGGTCTGGTAAGACAAATGTGGCGTTGAGTTCCACCACTAACCACGCAATGTCTGGAATTCGGCTCATATATATATATATATATATATATATATATATATATATATATATATATATATATATATATATATATATATATATATATGATATGTGAGAATTATCTGACTTAATATAGAGCAACTTCACGCTGTATTCGACTTAGTAAGCTAGTTATAGTAAGATAGAGCACTTTGTGTGAAGATACCACTCCGCTTTCCACCTAAATTCAAGGCATATTGTAGTAGCGCTCAACGCCGCGCTTTCTGTTCCAGGGCGGACACAAAAAAGTAAATTAATTAGTATAATCATATTATCATGTCATCCGAACCCACAACCAATCGCGTTTGAAGTCAGACGCTGTCCGACTGCATCACTCTTTATCTAATTTAATTAAGTATTCAAACCTTTTAACATATATATATATATATATATATATATATATATATATATATATAATATTTGCTAATAATATATTTTTTGTATTGTGTTATTGTTTTTGCAGTAGCTAAGACACTCTGCCTGATACTTGAGACACTCTGCCTAATACTTCTCTCTCTAGAACTTTGCTTGATGAGTGGTGGAGATCAACGCCGTGTTTTGTTAGCCTCGAATGCGAATTCAATCAACAAGCAATCGCGCTTACTGTTAGAAACTTCCAATGTACCACGATGGCCTCGTCGAAGAGGAAGAGAGAAAATGTGTATAGTGTTAATGTAATGAAGCCGTTCGTGGCGCAGTGTGATAGCGTCTGACAGTAAACGCGATCGGTTGTGGGCTCGATATCCACCTGGAAGAGTGATTATATTTTAAAATGATTTTCACTTCCTCGCTCTATTAAAACAAAGCGCGGTGTTGAGTTCCACCACTCAACACACAATGTCGAATTCGGTGGGAAACGAAGTACCCTACGTAGTAGTCTACCCTGCTATGCATGATAAAAACGTGAAGATAAAAAAAGTAATGGATTTGGGTAAGCAATTAGCTTTATTACGTCTAGCTTTTAAATGAGCTCAATCAACTATTTATTAATTAACATAAACGTAAAGAATTTTACATAATTAATGAAATTCCTAATTGAAATATTTAATGAGCGTTTTGGTGCCATTCTGAAATACAATAAATATAGTATAAGAGCTTTATCATATAGCATACCAGAGACTTTCTAGTGACAAGTCACTCCGTTGCCTATTTTTGGCACGAAATTGAGACATTGCGTGTTCATCGGCCACCTCAACGTCACCTTTGTCTTACTAGAGTATAAAAATATATTTTTTTAAACATAATCATTCCCCTGAGAGGGAATCGAATCCACAACCAATAGTCAAATGCCTCTGATTATTTTTTTAATTTTATTTTCAGTTTTTACCCGCTTTTATCGGCTTTACCTGTATTAAACTATTAAAGAATAAAAATTGGCAACCTTATTTTGACCTACTTCAATATTCTCCAAGTTGGAACATAATGTCCTTGCCGAGACGAGCTGAATATCAAGAAAGTATTATTGCGATATTTTTTTACATTCTACTTTTATTTGGGTTTATTTTACAATTTATTGTAGGTCAATTTCTATTGGAAAATGATTATATTAGAAATATCATAGTTTTTGCTATAGTAAGACGAAATGCGGTGTTGAATTTCGCTATTTATCACGAAATTCTTATCGAATACCAACAAAAACGTTTTTTTATTCAGCTGCAAAACAAGCAAAACGCAAAGCTGAATAAAAAAACGTTAAGTGTTTGTAAGCTAAAATATATCTTTATATATAAGACAAAATGCGGCGTTGAATTCCGCTATTTATCACGAAATTCTTATCGAATACACTGGTTTTTTATTCAACTTTGCGTTATCTCCTGTTTAACAGTGTATTCGATAAGCATTTCGTCTTACTATAGCGAAAACTAAACTTTTGACTTTCAAAAGAAAGCTCTGATGTACCCCACGTATTAATATTTGTTTCTACAAATGCCAAGCATCCTTGTGCTCAGTATTATTGCATTAAAATATATAATATATATGAAAACAACTTATTTCATGTCTAGCTGTCTAAGAACATTTTTGAAGTAGACATATCGAACGCTTTACAGTAGTTTGTGGGTCACGTGTAAATTTAAAAAATTGTATAAACTGAAAAGGCAGGTATATTCTAGTTAATTTAAAATTTGAACTCTTTCTATATCCGGTCTGGGAACAATGATAATTACTTTTTTTCTACAACTCTAAAAGTACTACAGAGTGAAATCAGTGAAATAATAATTTTTATACATTTTTTTTTATTTACAATTTTTTAGAAAAAAAAAACAAAAATAATTAAAAAATATATAATAAATTATACATAACATGACAGGTAAATACAAAAAAAAAATATATTTTTTAAATCACGAAATTCTATTTAAAAATATGTAAGGTAATAAAATTTACAATTTTTGACTCGACTTAAAATGCCGAGACATGATCTACGGGTATAAAGGTGTATCGCAATCACAGTAAGTGCTTCCAATCGGGCGATCGTTAAAATTTGCAGTTAAGTAATTAAGTAAATGCACTGCTCCAATGAATCCGTGGACAATTAATTTTGAAGCGGTTATCCAATTTATTTTGTAAAAAAATTTGCTTTTTTCATGTGAAAGGTTGCTGATATTTCATTATTATATGTATTAATTATCAGTTTAACGCCTTATCCCGCATAATGGATATCCCGAACAGGTTATTCGGGGACAGCCTAGTGTCAAGAATATAAAGCTATCCGAAATTGAGACATTTCAATTTGCCTGTTAAGTAGCGGAACTCAACGCCACGCTTTGTCTTAACAGAGCTGAGTAAAGATAATATATGATATATATGATGAAATTTTAGGCTTAACTTAACTTAAGGATCAATTGATACATATTTTAGAATTACTATTACCTCAACAGTCGAAATGTCAGACAAAAGATCGGATCGTTGAATTTCGAAACGTCTTGACACTACGTTGTGCTTACTACCCTGACTGAAGAAAAAAATGTATATTAACATCATCTATATATATATATATATATATATATATATATATATATATATATATATATATATATATATATATATATATATACATCGAGATGCTGGTCATGATGGCTTAGCGAGACAGCGGCTGATTGTAAACGCTATTGGTAGCGAGTTCTATTCAAACTCGTGGAAATAATTATATTTAACTTATATCCATTTACTCACTCTGACAAGACAAAGCGCGGCGTTGAGTTCCACTATTCGCACACAATATCCCGATTTCGGCGGAAGTATATCTAGACAAGAAGTTATATCTAGACAAATCTTATTATATTCAGTCTAAATCTAGTCTCAATAAAATAATCAAAAACCAATGTATTGTAAAAATCTAGGCTTCACACATGAACTTACTATATTCCCATACTAACGATAGATTCCATGTAGCGGTCTCGTTAAGGGGAAAACGGTTTTTTTTATTTCGAACTGTCCCTCTCTTCATCGTAACTATCTTCTACAATAAAATAATACCAATATAAATAAGTAAAAATATTTTGTTAGAATATTTTAATTTCACTCGCCTTTTGCGTTTAAAACATGATTTTTTGGCTTAGCAACATTTGTAATATTGTAGAAAATGCATCATTTCATATTCACCCGGCGAATGGCCAGAGGTTTAAAGAGAGAATTAGAATTTTTACATTGTAATAGGCAAAAAGGCTGGGTGCAAAAAAGTCGGGATTAAAAACGAAAATTGAGCCGCGCTAAGCCCGTGCTGGAGGAAAATATTATGAGTTTCTAGAACAAAAGCTAATATAATTATGAGGGTTGCCTGTAGAGGTTATATTGGAGTAACAGTATTATCGTCATTATAGATGCTCTTTTAGCGAGGTGTTTTTGGTGTTTTTTTTTTCTTTAAATATTTAGAATAATTTATATAAAAGTTAAGATTTTTTTAAAAAAAAGTGTATGTCAGTATTGATTTAATGATAGTTGAACACTAATTAATGTGTCTGAGAGGGGATGTAACGTAATGTTAATTTGTTATATCGTACAAACCAGTTCAAAGAAAATTTTTGAAATATATCGTAAAAACCAGTTCAAAGAAAAAGTTCAAAAAAAAAAGTTCGGTACATTGTGCGTGAAGTGGCAGAACTCAACGCTGCGCTTTGGCTTACCAGAGCGAGGTAAAGAAAATAATTTTAAATATCATCATTCCCCCGAGTGGGAATCAAACGCACAACCCATCGTGTTTACAGGCAGACGCTGTTCCACTGCACCTTTAGAGACCTTTAAAATATGGAAATTTCAACACAAAAAAAAGTCATACTTCATCTAAATATTACCCACGACAGAAATCAATACAAAACTCGCCTAAATCCAAGCCGTGGCTAATAACCCGTCACCACTTCATACAAAAGTGGGTGAACACAGATCGACCTATAGATTCTGCATTATACCACTCCCATGACAACGTCATACGTACGTTTGTATGTATGTGTGGTATGTATGTACATATGTAGTATGCATGTAGTACACGTTATGTCGTATGGCAATGTATGGCGTCGGTGTGTCGACTCGCATCGCGCTGTCAGTCGTGTTAATTAAACGTTTTTAACGAGGATGTAAATTGACTGGATAGAGTACGTCGTTTTTCGTTTAGTTAGACACGGCGTTTAACATCGCTATCACCCAGATCAGATAAACAAACACATATTCATAGATATATTTCACAGTTTTAAGCTCTAACCGTATAGCAGGATAGGAAGGGAGAACCTTTAGTTTTATCATTTTTGTTTGAATTCGAAAAATTGCAATTTAGCGGTGTTAAACACCGCGTTTTGTTATACAATAAAAAAGTAATATTTAAATATATGTATTATTTGACATGATATCATTAATCTAGGAATATTCTTAAAGAGTTTGAAATAATATATACGAGTAATAAGTTACATGCATCTTCCACATAACTATGATATGTTAGAGATAAATAATTTTATTAAATATGTTTTTATTTTTTTATAAAAGAAATAGTTATTGAGTTAATTGTGTTAAATGTGAACTTTATTTATTTTATAAAAAAAAAATATACAAAAACAAAAACGTATCTCTCCGGCGGGGAATCGAACCCCGGTCTCCCGCGTGACAGGCGGGGATACTGACCACTATACTACAGAAGACTATGCGCTTCAAAACGAAATTATGGACTTTATTTTGAAAATAAATAGTTCATTGATCTTAAAAGAAGTCAATTTGAAGGTTATCAATTTTTGTATAGTTATCGAAAGCCAAAGCCATATCGAAACGTAAGCAATGCGTTGCCTTAGTAACGTATTTGTTACATTATATAAATGTATATTTCAAGTACATGGTATTGTGTGCTATATTTATTTAATTTCTAAATATTATGTTTACTTCTTACATCACGCTTTTTTCCCGCATAGCAGGGTAGGGAGGAAGTTCCTAGAGTCAATACCCTCCCTACTCCGCCAAATTCAAGACATTGCGTGTCGAGTGGCGGAACTCAACGACGCGCTTTGTCTTACTAGAGCAAGGAAATGAAAATAAATTAGAATATAATCATTCCCCAAAGTTGGAATCGAACCCACAACCGATCGCGTTTACAGTCAGACGCTGTCCTACTGCGCCATGCCTCGCCTTAATAAAATAAATATGGAAGTGTGTAAAATAAAGGTGAAGTGTGTGAAATAAACGTATTATTGTACTTATTTTACTTGTCTCCTGACGTCTTTTTAATGCATTATACTTTTTGGTAAAGATTTGACTCATCCAGTTCTTACATCTCTTCACCACCTCTCGTACACATCTACACAAGGGGACAATGCGTGGCTATATTTATGTTCAGTTTTTCCCATAATTGGTTTTCGATTTAAAGGCGGTCTACACAAATGAGAATAGTCGTTACTTACTAGAGCATTCGTTTGTTATTGATAATATTAATAATAATAATAAATTTCTTTATTTTTTCTTCAGAATAAAAATTGTAAAAATAATTAATAATAAACAATGCTTACTATTTTTAAAGTGTTATTCCACACTTAGGATTAAAAAACGTATAAAAATTTAAACGCAGCGGGATTCGAACCCGCGCGAAGAGTGGAACGCATGGCTTAGTGGTTAAACCGCTTAGACGGTATCCAAGAGGCGCTGCTTCAAATCCCGCTGCGTTAAAAAAATTTATAAGTTTTTTTCAAAAATAAATAATGTTATTTTTTTCTATATTCTCTCCTATATAATATGCATAGAAATAGGTAGGGTAATTTCATTGTCAAAATACTCCTATTTCCTTAGTTGCTGCCCAATTTAAAGGAATTTTGTGTTGGTGGCCTAAATCTTCTACTAGAAGAATTCTTAGAAAAACAATATATTTCTTTGTTTAAAGAACGATTTCAAATACATAACGTATTCAATTTGATAAGAAGTTATATTTTGTACTTTAAAATAGTTTGGTATATAATCTCTTATGAATGATTACTATGGGGTATGCGATGGCGTACATTTTTGTAAGCGATATTAAGATAAATATTTTCTTAAAATAATATAATTTGGATATACATTCTTCTAGAGTTCTCGGAGTGGGAATTGAACCCACTACTATAGTGTTAACAATCAAACTAAGTCCCATTGAGTCGTTATGGAATTAGTAAAAATTCGAAATTTTAAAATTTTGTGATTATTTTGTTTTCTTTATATAATAATATAAACATCAGCGTTGTGTTCCGCTAGTCAACATACAATATCTCTTTCACTGGAAACGAAGTGTCGTAAATCTTGATTCCGTCTAACTACTGCTATTTGGCTCAGGGCTTGGCGTGGTTATATAATGCAGGTTGCAGGTTCACTTTTAACGTGATATATATAAAGTTTCTGCAAAGAAAGGCTTGAAGCTGGAAAAAAAACGTCTTGAATTTTTTTTAGCTTTACGCTTTATCCCTTGCGAGGTAGTCTGAGACAACGGAGCTCCAAATGCTCCGGTCCCTGCATACCTCTTTCGCCTCATCCACAGTCATTATCCTCTTCATACATGCTCTGCGGGTGGTCCTCATACTTTTTCCTTGACCTTCCTCCAGTATCTTCGATACTGTGACGAAGGTCAGCTGGGGTCTCCCCGACCTCTCGTACCACTCATCTTGGCTTCGTAAATCTTTCGTAAAATTCGTCGTTTCGTCGTGAAATTCTTCTATTTTTAATAGAATTAACTGAAAATTAAAAGAAACAAACATAATTAGAAGAAGCTTTTCATCGGAAGCGAATATAAAATAATCTTTAGTATCTTTAAACCTACCATGTAACTTAAGGCGGATTTGAAGCCTGTCGTGGCGCGGTCAACAGCGTCTGACTGTAAACGCGATCGGTTGTGGGTTCGATCACCATTGGAGACTGATTGTATTTAAATTTCTTTTACTTCCTCGCTCTGGTAAGACAAAGTACCGCGTTGAGTTCCGCCACTCAAAATGCAATGTCTTGAATTCTTGACACTAGGTACTTTGCGAAGACTTTGCGTGAAGCTAAAAAACAAAATAGTTTAAAATATTTGCGTAATAAAAACGTAAATTTACTTGAGCCAAGTTTCGTACTCAGGACTATTTCTTTGTAAGTCAAAAAACTAAGAGCTGACGTAACTAAAATTTGTTTCCATTCTGAAGTCAAATGCCATTAAAAGTTTTAATGAGTAGAGCATTCTTTTGGTAGTGTTCGAAGTAGTATTAATTAAAAAAGAGAGCCCGGATCAAGCACTCGTTGGTTTCGAGTAAAACCCACCGCCTTGTGGACTCACTGTTCTATATTTTGTGATGTTTAGTTACATTTTCTTTGCTTTTTGGGTCAATTTTGTTCTTTTATAGGATGTGAGATTGATTTTTAAGGTTGTATGTTATTTTGATAGTGGACATTTATGTAATGTGTTATGTTTCAATTAACACATTACATAAATTTCCACTATCAAAATATTACAAAAAATATATAAAAAGTTACCATTTTTCGTTTCATACACTTTACGGTAGTTCTTGGTGACAGGTAGACTTGTGCATCATCAAAAATGTTTCATTTAAAATACAATAACAATTCTATTTTGAGCTATTTTAATTATTACTTTTTCACAATGAAGCAAAATGTACATAGTAGAAGAAAATATTTTTCCTCGAGTAATAACCAGAATTATAACAATCGGTTTAGAGCCTTTAGCGACATGAGTGTATGATATAATTTAACTCGCATACTGAGAACCGAAAGTAGACAGAAAGAGAAGAATTCCCAAATTTAAATTAAATATATAAAACATTACATTTCAAGTGTCCGTGTGTCAGCATCCTTTTAGAGGTGTCTTTAGACAGGCTGGAAAAACTTATTTCAACTTAATTCTCTTTGAAGTGTGTTATTTAAGTAAATTTTCTTACTTACTTGAGTGATTATAATCCTCAATTAAGTATATAACTTTACGTATATTAATTGCTCAATTAGATAATATTTATATATCAGTCTTTTGCCACTAATTTTAGTGACTAAGCGTGTGGAATGGCGGAACTTAACGCTGTTCTTTATCTTACCAGACTAGGGAAATACCAATAATTAAATACATACAACTGTTACACTCAGTAGAAATGGACCCAATACCAATGTGTTTCATAGAATGTTTTGCTGTGACTTAATGCCCTTAATATATATTTTTATACGTTATTCTTAAAATTGAATATTACGTTTTCAAAGATAGCATTCAAAATTCTTAGCACACAAATGAAACATGGGTCTAATCACTAGGTATTTTATATTTTAATTTCTTTACCTTGCGAACACAACTTTACTAGTTACTAAGTATTAAATAACCATATAATTACACCATTCGACTCAATATCTTAAATAGAAAATAGCACCAAGAAAATAACTATATTTTTATGAAAAATCTCCCAAAAAAGCAGCTTTACACTTTATATCATATATATCATGGTAGTCAATTTTTGCTATCCCGAATTCAGAACCCCGCCTATTATTTGACGGAACTCAACGCCGAACTTTCTCTTACCAGAGAAGAGAAATGACAGAATAAGTATAGTATTATGTTTCAAGTATGAAACTCTCCTATTTTCTCTTTTTTTTTTGTAGAAAAAAAATATTTTAGTGCCCTTAACATCAATATGGATTTTAGTTGTGTACGAATCTTTCAAACTATATTTATTTTTAACAAAGGACGTCATTCAGATCTCACAGCGGTAGCGAAATATAAAACAATACATTGAAAAGTATTGAATTCTCTATCTCTGTATTTTATAGCATAACTATGACTTTTTCAAGATTTTTTTTGTTTACTTAATAGAATTTTTGAATATATAACGTCATTGAGGCACAGTGTCTGACTGTATGAGTGAATAATAGTGGGTTCGATTTGTGTTTGGGTAACGAGTGACGTTTGAGTGTTTTTTTATTAACCTAATATATTATGTCAGAGTGTGGCGTTAGGTTATAATATAATAGAATAAACTTTATTGCATACAAAAAATGAACACACCATTAATAAAATACGAATACAAAATGTATGCAAAGGTGGTCTTTTCTTTAAGCAATACAGACAACCTTTGGTATCAAAAAGATTATATAAAGTGAAAAAAAAAAATATAAAAGAAACAAAATGAGCGATAGTGTAGGTTATACTATTCACAAGTTAAAAAACTGAGTAGTTTATTTTTTTTAAATTATATATAATTTTTAGCTTAACGCTCTTATCCCGCATAGCAGGGTAGACATAAAGTACCTAGAGTCAAGCCACTCCGTACTTTGCTTTACACTGAATTCGAGACATTGTGTGTTGAGTATTAGAACTCAACGCCACTTTGTTTTACCAGAGTGAGGAAGTGACAATAATTTTAAATATAATCACTCCTCCGAGTGTAGATCGAAGCCAAAACTGGTCTCGTTTACAGTCAGACGCTATTACACTGCGCCACGACCGCCTTAATACATATATATTATATGAAAATCATCATACAAGTTGTAACATGTGTAAGCTTCTACGTAGTGGAACAAGAACTTATAACTTAACAGGCTAGAGCGTTGTTGGTTTCTAAAGCTACCGGTTCGAATCCTGCTCATTCAAAATTTAATATGTTTTTTATAATAATATCCTTTAGTGTTGTATTTTTGAGGCGTTTGTAATTAAGTTTGCCTTACATTTCATTTGTGCATTGAACGGCTCACTTGACTTAGAGGGGTGAAGAAGGTTTGTTTAGGCCCACTTAAGAGGCGAGAGGGTTCAGGAAGATATATATTATTGTTACTAATCCTAGATATTATAAGTGTATTTAAATGAAGAAACAGACGCTATCTAGGTAAAACCATCATAGCACAGTGGGATAGTGCCTAACTGTAAACACGATTAATTTTGGGTTCAATTTCTGCACGGGGCAATAATATAATCAATATTTAATTTATTTCTCTGACTTGGCAAGATAAAACGCCTCGTTGAGTTCGCCACTCTGCACGCAAAAAACGATAAAACGTGAAGCTGCTATGGTGGCGAAGCGTCTACTCTATAGTACGATATATTGGATTGATTTAAGAGACTAACTAACTGCCTAAGAGAATTAATATTTAAATTATATTTATTTCTCAGCTCTGGTAAGACAAAGTATTGTGTCAATTTTCATGATTAAATTGATACTAAATTTTCTCTGTTTTCTCTGTTTTTCGCAAAAAGCGTAAAGCTACAAAACCAAAAAACAAACAGATTAATAAGCGTTATAAAGAAAGAAGAAGCTAGACAGCTGCGAAATAGGAACTAAAAGTGTTGAAGTATGCTGGCAGAATCTTAGGAATTGTATGATTGAAGCTGCAACTGAAGTATGTGGCATTGGGAAAAGAGGCTTTAGTTAAAAGCGCGATGAATGGTGGGATGATGAAGTGAAAGAGGTAGCAGAAAGAAAGCAGAAAGCATGGCAGGACTACAAAGCCTCGAGTAAGAATAAAAGTATGGGAGAAATTAAGAAGAAAGAATATAAGTTGTAAAAGCACCTAACGAAAGCACTAATAAAGATGAAGTGTGAAAAGTCAGAGCATGGAAAGAGACGACAGATTGACAAGCAATTTCCAGGAAAACAAAGCTTTTCTGGCGAGAAGTTAGTGATTCTCGGCGTTGTTCGCCAATCTGTAAAATGAATGGGGTACTATCCGAGGACGGTGGAATACTGACGGAAAGAACACACGTTTTACTAGGGCTTGGGCAGTAAAATTTATGCTACAATTCTAGCGAAAAGAATGTAAGAGAGATCCGAAAGGCTTTTATGGGAGGCCCAAGGAGGATTTAGACCTGGAAGAGGGTGCATGGATCAGGTCTTTTCTCTCTGCATGATCACGGAAAAGCTCTTGGCTCTAAACCAGAAAATTTTCTGTGCTTTTGTGGATTTAGAAAAAGCATTTGACAGGGTTGTCAGAAAGAAGTTATGGGAGATGCTGCCCCGGTACAATATGACCGGACCCTTGTTGCAGGCTGTAAAATCTCTATATCGAGATCACTCAGCCTGTGTACGAGTAGGAGCTGGTATGTCGCCTCAGTTTGATATTCGATCAGGTGTCAAACTGGGCTGCGCCATGTCAATTTGTATTTGCTTGGCTGTTCAATTTGTATTTGGATAGTTGTCTCCAAGGAGTGAAAGATAGTGGCATAGGAGTGAAAGTTGGTCTTGTATATTTCATAATAATCTAGTTTTAGTATTTAGTATTTCTAAAGACCCGTTAGTTTAAGAGATGTTTGCAAATAGTAAAGGCTAGACTTTCCGTCATAACCGTAAAAGGTCGATCCGTAAAAAACATCTAGGTATATCTAAATGTATGTGGGTTTGTTTTATATAGTAAATGTTCTAAGGAAGTTATGAGAAATTAGTATAATACTAACATATGAATGGAGAGAACGAAAATACCAAGTTCGGATCAGAAATTATCCATCGAATTAAATTTGGCAGTATGTTTACAATGAAGATCTTTACAATGTAATGTTTTGACATTGTTGCCAGCTCAGTTCCATCGCGTATTATTTTAGTACCATTAAATATTATAGATATAGTTTTATCATTAAGCTGTTTCTTAATCAGAATGAACTTAGTGTCAAAATACACTTTCTTTATTAATTAGATACATTGCTTATCTAGCTGCAGAACTTAACTCCGCGCTTTTTGTTCTCAGAATGGCGAAACGAATATGAATACTTGTATTATAGATAATTTAGATATATTTTTTATTTTCCAAAGAGAAAATTTTACTTTTGTTACAGAATATAATTTGGGCATTGTTTCGCGGAACACAACGCCGCAATATATCACAAAATTTGAGATGTAAAAATCTTTACTGTAAGAAAAAAAAATCCTTCGATTGAATTCGACTGAGCACTGCCTGATATTATATGATAACTACCCTGTCAACAAATGTTCGAAAAAAAGACAATAAGCGGAGAATCGGAGTGTTTTATTAGTAATACAGAAAGGTAGAAATTAAACAATGAAAATCAGTTAGAGAAGTGTCAAAATACTGTAATATTCGCAGAATCAGAGTACTGTATATCAGGGCCAAATAGAAAGTAATTAAAGTCCCCGGCCTCGGCGGATTTTGTTGGCGGCGGTTTGAACGGAAATGGAAACGATCGAGAATTTATTCTGGAAATTTTTATATTCTTCATATTTTAAAATTTTACTTGCGGGTCGTTTTATCTTGTTTAAAAGTAATTTTTCGCTGTTAAGATCTTATCTGCTTAAATAGTATATATTGTCTAATTGTATGCTTGTTATTCCAAACTCCATAACAGAAATTATTATATTTAAATTAATTTTATAACAGAATGCAATATAAATGCGACCTGTTGTGGGGAGAGTGATTATATTTAAATTATTTTCACTTTCTCGCTCTGGTTAAGATAAAGCGCGGCGTTGAGTTCCACCAATCAACACCTAATGTCTCGAGTAAGGTAGAAATCAAAGTACGGAGTGTCTTGATACTAGGTACCCACTGGGGAGAGCGATTATATTTAAATTATTTTCACTTTCTCGCTCTGGTTAAGATAAAGCGCGGCGTTGAGTTCCACCAATCAACACCTAATGTCTCGAGTAAGGTAGAAATCAAAGTACGGAGTGTCTTGATACTAGATACTTTGCTGCACCCTGCTATGCGAGATAAGCGTGAAGCTAAAAAAATTGTATCCTCAGTCCGATATGCCAAAAGACGGTGTTAGGTTCCGTCATACAATACACAACACCGCAGCATTCATTTTTGTCCTTCCTTCTAATTGCGGTGAGGAAACATAAATACTTACTATTACATAAAAATAAAAATATTTTACATATAAGTCAACATCAGCAAGGCAAAATCCTTTTTAACAATGTATAGACTCGACGACTGTAATCCTTTTCTACAATACACGAACTAATCTGCGGTTTTTTTTATATAACAAACATAATCGGATTGTTTGGAATCTAACATTGAAAGCGTTAAGGGTAAAGAATATTCAAATATTTTTTTATACTGTAGTTTAAGTTCTTTATCTGTATATCCCTCATTTTAAATGAACATAAAGTTTAGCCGCTTTATTTTATCGATTTAATAATTTTTTTCCCGTGACATATAGAGAGTTTAGAATCAAGTTACTCAGTTCTTCACTTTCTGCATGAATTCAAGAGGCTATAAGCGGATCTTAACGCTGCGTTTAACTGCGTTTGCTTAACAGGACGAGAAAATAATAGAAACTGAAAGAATTTCAACGCAGCTGAATGTAGAGCGTATAGATTAGCGGTTAGTGTGTTTGAGCGGTTTCCAAGAGGCACATATCTAAAACCCACCCTAAGGTCTAAGCCTGAAGTTATTGGCGGTTCTTAAAGTCGCACTTAGTCTTAACAGGACGGGGAAATAATAGAAACCGAAAGAATTTCAACGCAGCCGAATGTAGAACGTGTAGATTAGCGGTTTCCAAGAGACCCAGATTCAAAACCCACACTGCTTTTAAAATTTTTATACATTTAAAAAGAAATAAAGATAGAGCCCAATAGATGCTTGAAAAAGCGAAAAAAAAATCTATATCAATTATATACTATACTATTAGATAACAGTAAATGGAAAAAGTAGTCACATTCCACTAAGATTAGAATCCATCAGAATAAAAAAAATGACTATTTTTTTTAATTTAATTAAAACAATGCAGTACAGACTTTGTGGCGCCAAAAATAACATTTATTTGAAGCTTAGGGAAATTTTAGATGTTAAAAAGCAGATTCTGTGTGAGATCGTCATAAAGAGGGGCGTATTTGCATATTTACGAATTAAATAACATAATTATAAAAAGGTCGAGCTGTCATGGTTTTCGTACTAAAATTTTAGCTTTTACTACAGACGTAGAAATACAATTTTAAAGGAGTACGTTGCGGCGCAGTGGGAAAACGTCTGTCTGTAAACATAAATATTTATAGGTTCAATCCTCATTCGTGGGATGTGTGGATGACTACTTTTCTTAGCTTCAAGCTGTTTATTTCGCATGGCAGGGTAGAAAGTATATAGTATCAAGATACTCCGTACTTCAATTTTCACCAAATTAGAGTCATTGCGTGTTGAGTGGTGGAACTTAACGGCGCAATTTATCTTACCAAAGAGAGGAAATGAAAATAATTTAAATATAATCACTTCCCTGATATTGAATCCACAACCGATCGCGAATACAGTCAGACGCTGTCCCACTGAGCCACGACCGGTGCAATGGCTATAATTAATTATTATCGCTATCCCGCTTTAGTATGACAAACCGCGGCGTTAAACACCACTTGACACGCAATGTCCCGAATTCGAGGACATAATAATTATAGAGGATGTGAGGAACATTATGTTCTAACATTACATAGGTTACATAGGAACATTCCACAAAAAGATACACAAATTCGAACCAGCAACTCACGTTTATATTCAGTTAATAACTCGATGGCCTTAGGAGAACAATTCCTATTAGCATAATAATTACGCCATCACTGTTCTAAACTGGCTTATCTAATTAATTATCATTTTGAATAATTAACTACCAACAATTGAAGTGTATCATTAGGTATCTAAAATCTATAGAAATAATTTACCTAGCATAATTTCCACCCACGCTATAGTTGAGTGGGCGAGTTTATAGATATATGCGATAGTATTTGGTTCGATTTTAATTTCAGTTGAGTTTTATTTGGTAAACAGAGTGCGGCGTTGAGTTCCGCCACTCGGTTTAGTATGAAAATGTCTCAAAATTATGATCTCTGACTATTCTAAATTTATAATGCTAAATGCGTGAGATGATATATTATATATAAAAGTATCTGAAGGTCTTTTGGCAATTTTATTTTACGTTTTTTTTTAAATTTAAGCCTATAATTTTTTTTATTATAGAAAAAAACAAATTATTTTTATCAGACGCAAGATATAAGGCCGGAAGACATAGGCCCACGCCAGTTGAAACGGCTCCGAGACTCCCTTGTTCCCGCAATTCTGACCAGGTCATCATCATATTTTCGTTATATATTTTTTATTATTTTTCTTACAACTATTGTAATAAAAAAATAATGAAAAATATATAACGAATATTATATTATATATTTTAACATTTAAAATATTACAAACTATATTTGGATATAATATACGGGGGGGTTAAAGTACTGAGCTTAGGTTAAAAGACTGTAAAATATAGGGTTGAATATATAGAATAATAATTAGACACTATCTAAATTTTATTTACATTTTCTATAAATAAAACTGGTACAATTTATAATAATTTTAGAAAGCTGGCAAACTTTTGAACTCGGAACTAAATTATTTTGATATAATTTTTTTTAGCTTCACTTTTTATCCCTAGAGGGGTAGTTAGAGAGAACGGAGCGCCAAAAGCAACAATCCTTAAAAAGATTTTTGATTTTCACGATTTTTATAGAGTCTACAGTCCCTGTATATTTCTCTTGCCTCGTCCATTCAGTCCAAATTCATTAATTTCTTCTGGCTGTAAATATATAAAATTTATTAATATATGTATATATATATATATGTATATATATATATATATATATATATATATATATATATATATACCTATCAAATTTCTCACTTAAAATTCGTAACTTAAATGAAAATGAGTTGGACGACTTCACTTTAAAGAACTCACCAAGCACTAGCGGTCTCTTTAAGCCCTTTTTGTTTCGGTTACAACGCTTATGATGTACTACTACCTGTTAAGACGTAAATGCTCGCAGAAAACCCGCGCCTTTATTTACAAGACAAGTATTGTCGAGTTGAAAATAGTTGGAATGATGAATTTTTTTTAGCTTCACGCGTTATCCCGTATAGCATTGTAGCCACCTAGTGTCAAGACACTCCGCTTTCCACCGAATTCGACACATTACGTGCTGTGTGGCTAAACTCCAATCCACCCTTTTTCTTACTAGGGTGGTGAGTTGACACTAATTTAAATACAATATCATTCCTCCGAGTGAGAATCGAACCCGCAGCCAATCGCGTTACAAAGAAATGTCTTTACAAAGAAATAAAATTGAAGTGGTGTACAGTGGTGTTTTTTAAGTGTTATTCTATACTAAGGATTAGAAAACATTTTTGAAAAAACGTGTACAAATTTGAACAGAGCGAGATTCAAACCCGCGCCTCTTGGAAATCGTGTTTTCAAAATTGTTTTCTTATCCTAAGTGTGGAATAATACTTTAAAAATAGTAAACTGTTAAAATAAAATAGCGATCTCTCTCATTAAACGATTATTTCTTATTAATGTTTAAGTAGCAGAAATTTATAAAAATCTTTCTACAGAGATGCTTACAACATATATAAGTTGTAACAAACGTATAAGGATTTCAACGCAGCCGGTAGTAGAAGACATTTCTTAGCGGTTAGGCCGCTTGGACGGTTTCCAAGAGACACGAGTTCGAATCCCGCTGCGTTCTAAATAATATCTTAAAATTTTGCTCTGTCTGTTTGAATGATTGTTCTGACTACTTTCTTGAGTGGCGGGACCGATTTTGATTTACACAAACAGATAATACATAAATAAATTTTGCATTTCCTGGCTCTGGTGAGACACAGCGCGGCGTTGAATTTCACACCTCGCCACGCAATGTCTCGAATTCGGCGGAATTCACTCATTATTTGCTTTCAATAAAAAATGCATTGTAGTCTCTAAGAAGAGTGGGGACAAGCATATGTCTCAACAGTGAAATGTTCTACATATATAAAATTAACAATTCTTATCACTGTAGCCGATCGTAAAAACCTGACTCGTGTGTTAGTACAGCCAGCCGACGTTACCTTTGTAACTAGAAAGAAATTCGATATTAATAAAATTTAAATGGATTTTATTTACGAGAGAGTGTTATTTATATATTAAAATTTGTATTGGATTTTTATCAGTTGTTATTTTTAACGGAAATTCGCTTAAAGAAATACCTGCGAAGTATTTAAATATTAATAGAGTAATTTTAGTAATTTCCAAGCCAAATATATATTACCTGAATCTAGTTATTTGATTTTTTTAACTTTTTTAATTTACATAAAAAGACACTCAATGTAGTAGAAATTTAATATAGATATATATATATATATATATATATATATATATATATATATATATACATTATAATTATTTTATGACAAAACTGTACATTAGTAGGAGCTTGCAGTAAAATCTTACAGTCGTGCGACTTGTGGAAAAAAAGCACTTTGACAGCCGTGAAGTTGAAATAAAAAAGTCATCCATCCAAGATCCACGCTTCCAACTTTCTATGGTGGCTACATAAAAAAGCTGCATTTCCACAACACCGTAGGTTAGTACCTAGGTTAGTACCTATGTTAGTACCTAGGTTAGTACCTAGGTTAGTACCTAGGTTAGTACCTAGGTTAGTACCTACAGTGTTGTCTGGAGAATTGAGGAGTCTGAGAGTATTGAGGTCTCTAAGTGTCACACTATACTACATGAAGTACTTAGTGTGAAGACACTACGTAATTAACTTTCTACCGAATTCGATATGCTGCGTGTTGAGTGGCGGAACTCAATAATTAAAATAGATTCATACCCCCGAATAGGAATCGAACCCACAACCGGTCTGTCCAGATGCTGTTTTGTGTGGTATATCTAGTTGGAGTAACTGATAATCAAAAAATATGCATATGAATGTACATGTAAATTCTAAATAAAAAACACCCAAGAACGGGGAACTTTAAAAATATTTTTGTACTAATATTTGTTATAATTAACTATACTTTTTTTAATTTATTCCGTTCATAAGAAGACACAAAGGTACAAAGTATAATCTATATAGTACTACGTAAAAAAAAATAATATATATATATATATATATATATATATATATATATAATTCCAAGCGGGTTTGACATATCTGAAGTGCCATCGTCTTCATCCCAATGGCTGTCTACAAGCACATTTTAATTGATTGACCAGAGTGTTATTACTGTTTATTGTATATAGATTAATTAGGTTCAATTGCCAATCGTTGGAATGATTATAAACAGATTGATCGCGTATATTTTGGTATTCAAAAATATATTTTTGGGCGCCTGACGTTACGAACACTTTACAGTAGTCCGTGGTCACGGGTCACACAGGTCACAGTTTCTTTGAAAATCAAAGAAATCGCGAAAATCAATATTCTTATTATATATCAGTTTCCGATATTTCCCGTTTTTCCGGAAAGTTCCAGGGAATCTAACGTATAGACTATCTATGGAATATATGCCCAATATTTATTTTTCACGTACAGTTTTGTGTATGTAAATCATTACTTAATTACACGTGAGATTACGAAAATCTAAAAAAATTATTTTAACGGTATTTTAAAGTACAGAATAGAAAATGTAAAAAGGAATGTTTGGCCATTAAATATTTTTGTCATGCTTTTTACGTGACCTTCCTCCAGTATCATTGATACTGTTTTTGAAGGTCAACCGAGGTCTCCCCCGACCTCTCGTATCACTCACCTTTGCTTTAGGAATCTAGGAAATATATATTTACAATAAATGGGACATTCAGACATATCAGATTATTTTATTCCGTTAATTAATACAGAATTATTCTAATTATATATTTTTTTTATCCATATGTTTACTATCCCACCTAGCAGGGTAGATAAGATATATCTAGTATCAAGATGCATGTTGACTGGCGGAACTGAACGCCACACTAGCCTAATTTCCATAATGGAACTAGCCCGAATATATACACTGTTGATAACCTGACGTAAAGTTAAGATTTAATCAGCATTTTAGATGTAGAAATAAAGTGAGTAACTTTTGTCATGGGTACAGGGACGGGCCAAAGTTTATAAGTCCTGACGCTTTTACGACTCGAACAAAATACGTCATTGTTAGCGAAATTACCTTCCCAAGTTTGCATTTAAACGACTGCCATTGTTGAGCGTTGTCTAGAGTTTTAAGTCTATTTATAATACCTAATTAAGGAATATCATTATGGGCGATTAAAATTTTGCGATATTTTTTTTTACGTGAAAACGACACTTTGCTTGATTTATGGTGCTGTTTTATGTTTATAGAAATTGTTTATCATTTTGAATAACATGGTATTTTTTAATAATATATAATAATAATATGTATAATGATCGTATGACGGTAATATTCAACATAGAGTTTGGTCTAAAAAGGATTTTTTTTTATATTAAATGTATAGGTTAGTAAATTTGATATTTAGATATATTACTTTAAGAACCCTTATTCAAAATTTCATAATAATTATTAAGTACTATTTACTGAAGTAAAGAAGAAATGTGAATGTTTTTAAAAAAACTTTTTTTCAACTAAAATTATTTTAAATATTTTAGATCCGCCAAATGATCATTTTTAGGAATATAATCTTTGTCAAAAATTTATCATCGATAATTGTCAATATCGACACATACATACATACATACATACATACATACATACATACATGAATGCATGCATGCATGCATGCATATATACATACATACATATATACGTACATACATACATATATATAAAATATAATAGAATAGCGATATAGGTTTTAGTGCCAGGAAGAACGAACAAATATTTGTTTTACAGCAAATTGTGGATCAGTTTAGAAACTTTGGACACCTTGATCGTCGGCAAGTTGGAAAACTGTGAGTTGTCATAACACAGGGACGTATCGACCAACTTTGCCGGTAATAATCGACGGACCTATTCCATATATCGCTTATACTAACAGCATAGAATTTATCTATATTGATATTAGCAAACGGAAATGTTTGTTTGTTTGTTTAAACGACCTAATATTTAAAATTATGAGAGATCAAAAAAAATCAAAAGGCTTTAAGTAATATAAGGATTTTTTAATACATAATGTAATATATAACAGTAAAATATGTTTCATTTTATAATTTTTGTATTAAAAATAATTAATATAAATTTAATTAAGCTGTTTTAAAAACTCGCTTTAATATTAATCCTAGTTCTAAGTAGCTGACTATAATTAAAAGGAAATGAGAGATAAGGAAAAAAGGCACAGACCCTGTCTGTATGTATGTATAGTGCTATAAATTTTATATTTAAAAAAAATCACATCACTACCACCATTGAGAGCATCATACGGAACGGAAAAAGCGTATTCCTTGTGACGCAGACAAAGTGGTGCGGATTAACGAGTCAATATGATAATATTTTAAAATAATATGTTATTTAGTATATTTTAATTTTATTTTTTTGTTAAGATACTGCTATATACATGTTTTCCAATTTTAGAGATATTGATCGTTGCATGGCGGAACCTAACGCTGCGTTTCGGAATGGAATACTTTTGATTTAGTATTTTTTGCATTTAAATATTATGTTTTCTACTGCAAGGTTTCGACATCTAATACTGATGTTTTTCTTATTTACTTTAAGGATTTATCCTTTGTTCGGTCGCAAAGCACGGAGTGCTAATCAAAGGTCAACCTAGGTCTCCCCCGAACTCTCATTCCTCTCAACTCTGCCTCATCTATCTGTCTTACTATTCTTTCATCACTCATTCCCTCGATGTGCCTAAACCACCTGAGCACATCCTTCTTCTTTCCTAATACGATATCGCTTACAACTGCCGTTCTGTGTGTATCTCTTCGTTGCATGTTCAACCAATTATTTTTTTTCAATTTCAGGCTTTACGCTTTACGCTTCACGTTTATTTTAGCGAAGTACTGGGTGTCTTGACAATAGGTATTTTCTGTCTACCGTGATATGCGTGATAACAGCGTGAAGAAATAACTTAAAGGATGCATACCTGCATTAAATCGATTTATTCATTTTAAGTGTAAATTTGTTCAAGACAGATAGTACGTAGTGTCAAGTGTCGCACCATTACTTCGCTTTTCGCTGATTTAAAGACATTGTGTGTTGAGTTATGAAACTCAACGCCACGCTTGGTCTTAACAAAGATTGAGCGAACAAGTGAAAATAATTAAAATATTATTTATTCCCCCCCTCCCCTCCTCCTCCCCGTGGAAAATCGAATCCATAAATGATCGCGTTTAAAGTCAGATTGTGTCCCACTGTGCCACAACCGGCCTCAAAATGTAGATATACTTCTACAAAATAATATTCAAACTCAGCCTAGACTGATAATAGGTAATCCATAACAGAATAAGCTCTCAGAGTATTAGATAAAGCACCGGCTAGCAAAAAGCCAGGATATTGGAGGCAAAACAATTGACACTTGTAACAAACTACTCTTCGGTGCAGGAAGTAGGAATTTATGACTTTTGTTCCTTAGATAGTTCAGCACCGTGTTGAGTTATGGTCGTTTCGATTAAATTTCAGGTAAATTATATGGGATAATGTGCAAAATTGTGCCTAAAATGGGATGTGTTTTACCAATAGATTGTGCCTGTTGGCATTGGTATATTTGATATGTGGACATGGAAAAGTCTTTTATTAATGTTTTTACGTTATTTCCAATTTATTAGTAATTTGCAGTTTTCGGGGCTGGCGTAAGTCAGTTTTCCGCTTATTAAGGTAGGCAGAGGGAGACTAGTTTTTAGCTTCACGCTTTTGAACCCGCATAGCAGGGTAGCCAGTAAGTATCTAGTATCAAGACACTCCGTACTTAGCTTTCCACCGAATTCGAGACATTACGAGTTGAGTGGTGGAAACTCAACATCGCACTTTGTCTTATCAGAGTGAGGAAGTGAAAATAATTTAAATATAATCACTTTTCCGAGTGGGGATCGAACCCATAACCAATTGCGTTTACAATCAGACGCTGTCACACTGCGCCACGACCGGTCTGATATATGTATGTACAAATCTCGACTCTACAAATTTCTCAAATATTATACATATATTTAGTGGCACGACCTAAACAAAATGAAGCGTTTAGTTCCAATCGTATTTAGAAGCAATATTTATTTAGGTGGAAATTAGAATACTCAAAGATCATTAACTGTTTTTTTAGCTTCACAATTTTATCCCACATAGCATGGTAGACAAGAAGTATCTATGTCAAGACACTCCGTACTCCGCTTTTCGCCAAATCAGTTACGCCACGCTTAGTTTAACCAGAGCGAGGACATAAAAATAATTTAAATATAATCGTGTCCTCGAATGAGAACCGAACCCACGACCAATCGCGTTTACAGTCAGATGGTTGCCCACTGCGTCACGACCGGCATAATTCATTAAATTCAATTAAAATAAGGTAAAATAGATAAAAATAACATTTCTTAGTCATTAAAATAATATATTAAGGAATCAATTTGAGAAAGAAATATTATTTTAAGTACACCAATGCTAATGCTACCGAAGACACAGTAGCAATGCAATGCAAATTAAATGCCACAAACAAGCATTGGAATAAAATAAACGAATAAACGCAAATCTGTACAAAACAGACCACCACGTCGTGTGTTGAGTATGGAAAAGTGCAGATATACCACGCGAATTAATTAAAAACATCTTATACCTCAAATATACCAGTTATTGCTGTATTTTCTATTTATCGGTTTGTTTTTTATGTTTTGTGTAAAGAAAATCTACTGTTTTTCAGGACAAAGAGAACCTAGTTGACAGCACACCGTTCTTCACTTTCCACCCAAAAATGTTTTAGTAGAGGAGAGAAAAGAAAATAGTTGAAATATATGTATTAAATATAATCATTCTCAGAAATTTATTTTTACTTCCTCGTTCTGTTAACACAGAGTGCGGCGTTGAGTACCGTTCGTTGCGTCCGTTCCAGGGAAAAGGAAGTAAAGGAGTATCTTGACACTAGGTACAACCCTGCTATGTGGGACAAAAGCGTGAAGCTAAAAGAAATTGCTTCCAAATGGATCCAACCTGTAAAAATATATAATTACATATAAGTTTCACTATAAGTATGTAAAAATTAACCTGAACGAGTTTCCCTAGAACGTTTCTAACACTTTTCGAACCAACTTTCCCCCAAAAGAAACAGCATTTCAATAAAAATGAATATGAAAGAATTTGTACGCCATTTTTAAGATTTCACTTGTTAAATTTTCGGCTTTTGCGAAAAATTTGCGAGGCGCGGGCGATAGAATAAAAAAAGATCCATTCGGTCTTCTTTTATTTGATAGTCGAGTTTCAGGAAATGTTTGCGAATATATATATATATTTTGTTCTTTAGTATATTTACAGTTTCTGTACAGTTCGAATGGATGTTAGAGTGATGGTGCTTGCAATACATATAATATATATATATATATATATATATTAGTACATATATGTACAGCGGCAAACTGTTAACGCGATCGGTTTTGGATTCTAATTCGTTCTAATACGCTGCTCAGATAAAATGCGTGGTTGTGTTCCGCAACTCAACATGCAATATCACAAATTCAGAAAGCGGAGTACGGAGTGTCTTGCAACCAGGACATAAAGTATGGAATATATAGCTTTGAGGGATGACAGTAATTAACATTTTTTAGTATAATATTTGTATATCTTAGAATATTGTATCTATACTATAGTATTTAATTGATTAATTTCTTAAATTTTTTTATATTAATTGTTTACAACATTATTGTGCTCTGTCTTTTATATGTAGGAAATATGAATATTTTTCTATATGCATATAATATACTTTAATACACCACTAAGTTTCTTATATATTTTCCCTAAGCAAGAAGTGAAGGAAATGAGAGTGTTTTGACACTAAGGCCATGCGGGATAAAGCGTGCATCTGCTTATTAAGCTCAGCTATCCCCTAACCAGTTACGCAAATCTGCCTGAGTTCCTGACGTACATAGAAACATAAATGTATACAAAACGTGTATGTACATACAAACGTACGTCATAAAGTAAGGGAGATTTACACCGCAGTATTCACGGGGCCGTAGCGATAAATAGCTTTGAGTGTGGAAATTAAAAGTACTGTTCATGATAGCCGATGCGTTACTCGTTGCAAGGAAGGAAGGCGAAATTACTTGCAAAGTTTCAAGGTAATTATTGCAGGTTTCAAGAAACATGTGCTGGGTGAAAGCGTTTTGAAATGAAATATTAACTGGCAAAAGCTTAATTAGGCTTTTTTGAAGTTTGAATATTAATATAATATTTTTGTGTGTTTTGGATTTTAATCGAGGCCGACTGTGGCGCAGTGGGACCAGCGTCTGACCGTAAATGCGATCGGTTGTAGAATCGTATCTCGCTCGAGGGAATGATCATATTTAAAATTATTTTAAGTCCTTGGCTTTGCGTTAGCGTTGAGTTCCACCACTCAACATGCAATGTCTCGATTTCGGTGGAAAATGGAGTAAAGAGTATCTTGATAGTAAGTACTTCCTGTCAACCGTGCTAGGTGGTATAAAATTGTGAAGTTACAAAAAAATACATATGGGGTAAAATTATTGTGTGAAGAGAATAATTACGTAGACCTCCGACAGTAAAGTATGGTTAAGTGAGCATAGCGCTTGGAGGATTTCCAAAAAGTAAGGGTTCAAATCCCGCTATCTTAAAATCTTAACATGTTTTCTAAAAAGTTTATTTATTTCTAAGTGTGAGCAAGAAATAGAATGATACCTTGCAAAAAATCCAGGTTCTCAAATCCACCACACCAGAGACAGCGATACAGTCAGCTCGCTCAGCAGCTGCACGAATCTAGAACAGTACGCGAGGCAATTAAGAAACAGACGGCGATAGATAGATATAATTAATTTTTGTAGTAATTAACTATGTATTTGCAAAAATGTATGTTTAAAATATGTAATAATCGTGAAAATCAAAGATCTTGTATAGTAAGAAAAATACTTAAAAATTATTATATATACCTACTGTATATATTCGAACTTATCTGGTAAGTTACTGGGTCTGGTCCTTAGGGAGTGTTGGTAAGCAGTAAGAAAGGATTTTCCAAAAATTCCAATGGGAGAAAACAATATATTATATTTTACAGAAACTACTAAAGATAGAAATGGAAATATATGGAAAGGTCATAAATTTCATTCACTTATATTTTTGTCAAAGAAAAAAAATTGCGTTGTTTATTTTTTTTTATATAAATAATCTGAAACTTATGTATTAAGAGCTTAAATATAGATTATTTAAAAACTATTTATGCATTGTGCATGGGGAACCTTGAAAAATACACCTAAAGTCAAGGCTGTTCACTTTTCGTTAAACCAACATCATTGGATATTCAGTGGTGACTCAACGACTTGCTATATGTTATCAGGGCGAAAAAGTGAAAATATTTTAAATATAGATATAAAAATTCTTCCAAATTATTTTCTAACCTCCTTATCTAGGTAGGAAGGTTAGAGGACTTATCTACCTACACCTACTTACCTATGGCAAGATATGTTTGGAAAATATAACAAAATTTGTGTTTTATCTTTGGATATCACAATATATATGAAATAGCTCCAAAGGATTGGAAATATGTACCAATACAATAACCTAAATAAATACATAAATAAAAGCTCAAACAAAAGCTTTAAAGCAAAAATAATAATTAAAAACAAAATTTCTATTAAGCTTCCATAGTAAAAAATCTGCGCGAACAAAAATGGTACACCACATTTAAAGTTGAATCTCTAAAACGCAAACACTGTGTAAAAAATGTTATCCGTTTTAATTTCCTCTCGGTATGTGTTACTGGGCTTTATTGAACGTGTACCGCAAGGCTGTGTAATATTTTTGTAGGAATATCATTTAGGTTTTATTTATTAGAATTACGGTATTATTATGGAGTTTTTTTTATAGGAAAAGAAGGCAAACGAGCAGAAGCGCTACCTGATAGTAAGTGGTCACCATAGTCCATGGACATCTACAAGATTAGAGTTGTGAAAGGAGATAAGGGAAGAGATGGGTGGGAATAAGGAATTCTGGATTATATGACATCGAACTGGAAGACATATCAGATATTTGGCGGATCGTTTTTGTCATGATAGCCGCGAGCCAGTTGGAGGACTAACCTCCTAGTTAAAAATTTTATTTCCGTTAATATGCGTATTTGCGTTACCATAGCAACGGTTGAGTGACTTTAAACAAAGGTATATTTTAAATATACGATATTATTGCATTTCTTTTAAATACATGCATGTATTTATTTTTTTGTAATCTTACCTTTCTTTCTATCTTTGTTTCATCTCACACACACACACTCTTGAATGGCGGAACTCAACACTGCGTTGTATACCAAAGTTATAATCCAGTGCCCCTCTATACGAAGACTGTGGATGGCCTAATTTACCATCCTATGGTTCAATATTACAATATATTAAAATGCATATAAATAATTTTTAATACATTAGTCTAATTTCATTCGAGAGTTCCGTTTGAAGCGTATCAATATTTATATATTTACTAAGGAATCTAAAATGTATTCGAAATGATATTCCGCGTTCAGCAAAAGGATGCTTTTCAAATTCAAACGTTACGTCTAAACCACGTAATAAAATATATTGGAGTACCAAATCGTGTTGCATTCGCCTCTCGGTGTGGGTTTTCTAAATATATAAGTGGGAACGTTTTAGTGATTTGTATGTACAAAAAATGATTTACGAATTATTAATATGTTAGTACGCGAGGTCAGAGGAGACCTTCGAAAACACAATATCAATGATACTGGAGGAAGGTCACTTAAAAAGTATGGGGATCTCCGAAGGGCATATATGAAGTGGTTGATGATTATGGACGAGGCGAAAGAGGTATGCAGGGTCCTTCTGACTACCCCGCTAGCGATAAAGCGTAAAGCTAAAAAAAAAACAAATATATATACTACATTTTGGCTAAAACTAAGTGTAGGCCATTTTTTTTTAGCTTCACGCTTTAATCCCGCATAGCAGAATAGACAGGAAGTACCTAGTGTAAAGACACTCCATACTCCGATTTCCACCAAATTTGAGACATTGCGTGTTGAGTGGTGGAAATCAACGCCGCCCTTTTGTCTTACCAGAGCGACGAAATGAAAATAATTTAAATATAATCACTCCCCCGAGTGGGGATCGAACCCACAACCGATCGCGTTTACAGTCAGACCCTGTCACACTGCGCCACGACCGGTCTCTTTTAATTTTTATAAAACTTTTATTAGAGTTTTAGAATGTGTGGCTGTGGATTTGATCCTCGCTGGGAGTGTTAAAAAACTGTGATTTTATAGTTGGCCAATTGATTTTCATCGTATAACGAATGATTGTTTAGTTGGTTAGGTAACTTAAATATTAAACTTTTGTATTTAGTATTTCATTTGACTACTACTATCAAAGTAAGTTTTGTACTCTTTTTTCTTACTATAATTTGTGAAGATAAGCAGTCTCAATAAATGTGCTTTTATTTTGGTGAAATATTATATCATTAAAAAAACCCAACGGAAATTTTATAACCTCCTAAAAGTGGAATCTCTGGTAAGACAAAGAACGTAAGGACCACAAATTTATGATACTAGGTGTAACTATATATTCTATACATAAATATATATGTAGATATGTAAACCAGCAAGTAATATTGGTTGGCAAGACAATCGACGTATATTGGTCCTTATATTAGTCTCACAAACCAATCAACGACATACATTGGATTAAAGAACCAATCTATGACATACAATGGTCTCACAAAATCGACAGCATAATCGCACAAACCAATTCAAATATATAATTTTAATATATTCTTAATATAATAAACGTAAAAAGTACGTAAAGAAATATCGTAAATATTTTTAAGTATCGAGATATGTATTTAAAAGCGTATTTAATTATAAACCTCATTGAGGGATCCTTACACGGACGGAACAAATAACTAATAATTGTTCGTTTGCAAAGGCATTGTAAGTAACATATACGTTCGATGTTCCCTTACGTCTCGGAGAGTTCACTCTGAGGTCGGTCGGGTCCGCCGATCGGTCGGAATTCACGACATATGGCGGGGTAGGGGTCATTAAGCTATTTTTCCTTCTGTTATGACTACCAGCAAAGGATACTTATAACAGAGGGTTAAATAAGATGCATCTTCGGCTTTCCTTGGAAAAGCAGGAGGTGATAACAATGAAATAATGAACATTGGAATATCTAACATACCACAATCTTTAACTATAATCTCTTCTAAAGGTTTTATATCAATTGTAAAGATAATAGGAAGGTATTAACATTTCTTGACACTGTTGCCTCTAAATCTCTAAAAGATCTTGAGTTATTGCAAACACGACAATTAGGGGCCTTCCGCGTGACGTATCATGTGCCATAATAGTAATATTGCAATAGTTATATTTTAGCTTTGTTAGGGGGGAGGGTAGCTTTGTTAGGGGGGAGGGTAGCTTTGTTAGGGGGGAGGATAGCTTTGTTAGGGGGGAGGATAGCTTTGTTAAGGGGGGAGGGAGATTAATGTTACATAGTCTCTTAGAATAATGCTAATATAAATACCGTGATACCGTATATTTATATATAAATACCCCATTTTACAAAAATAATGCGAACAGCAGGTACTTTTTTTTAAATAATGCAAAAAATATATTAAATTTATAAAATAAATGTAGCACACAGCGTTGCCTAAGCAACGTATATTTGCTAAGGCAACGTTATCAACGTTTCAACGAGATATCTTGTATATTATAGATATTAAAATAAAACATAATATACAAAAACATGCTATTTCAAACAGTAATTTCACGAGAAATTAACAAAAATACGTTTCTAACTACCATAAAGCTCAACTTGAGCGTCTTAATAGTTATTTGGCAAGCCTTGTTATTCCGCCGACCAGGATGCGAATCTCAGCTTGGTAATCTGCGACATACTGTCCTTTAATTGTGGCTCTAATTGCCCCCTTCTCCCCTTCCCTTGTTATTGCTACATTTGGCGGTAACAACTGGCGGAGCAAGAAATATATTGTGGTCAAATTATATTGTTTTGTTCAAGGTTTATTGTATTTTTTTTGAAGTGTTGGAAATTATTTACGAGAAAATTTAGAGTTTTTAGTTAAACGGTAAAAGTGAAATTGTTTTTACAAAATTTTATATTATCTATATTTTTATTTTTTTTATTATGATTGTGAAAGTTAATCTTTATATCTCTAAAAAATGCACATTAGACTTAATTTTTTTTTATTTTCTTTCTATAATAATAATTTTATTTATATAGCTTTACAATTCATACTGCGTATTACTGTAGCCAGAGAGAATCTAAAGTCAAGACACGCTGTTATATGTTTTCAACCTTTCCGAATTTAAAATATTGTGCGTTCAGTGGCGGAACTTAACGCCATACTTTGTAATACCACAACTGGCAGGTGAAATGAAAATTATTTAAATATAATCAAGGATGACACAGATATCCCAGTATTACTTCATGCTTTTGTTTAGCCCAGTAATATACTGATGCTTATTTATTTATTTAATTAATGCCATGTTTTCCATGCCCAACTAGCACATTAGGAAAGTTAAGGAACACATCCTAGCCGCCATGTAAAATTATATATAGTATTACATTACATATAATACTACTGTAATAAGATTCACTACTAAACGCCGCGCTTTGTCTTAACAAAGAGGAGAATTATATTGATATTTTTTTAAACAAGATAAATCACTCTCCCGAAAGAGAATCGAACCCACAACCCATTGAATTTACAATCATACTGTCTCACTGCGTCAATATAAACCAAGCCTTACACTATAAAGACCTCCATATATAATAATATCAAATAAGAATAGGTACATTCGTACGCGGTCAGTATGTGCCAACACTTGGCTTCAACTGTCAAGCTAGATACATTCCCATAATAGTAAGATAACAAATCGCGCAACTTATACCGCCACCGGCGTGTATACATACGGTTTTAATTTCAGCTTTTGACAGTTCTAAGTTATGTTTCATTGAAATATTTATTTGATTTTTCATAATTTGTATTTTTTTTGGATAAACACTCAATATTTGCTCGTTGGGAGGAGATAGCTTTGTGCCTTTTATATTTTATAATTAATTATATAATTGATTTCTCTCTCTTTTTTTCTCTGCCTTTAGCAGTGGTAATGCCATCTGGTTATTAGATCTGCCTTCTTTGTTTTTTCTTTCCTTCACTCTATTGAACGTCGTACACGAAAGCCAGCTACGAGTAGTGTCAAAATACTCCATTTACGGCTTTTCCACCAAAACCGGGACATGCGTTAACATGCGTGTTAGTGGGGAACTCAACGCCGCGTTTTGTCAGTACTGGAGCGGGGAAATCAAAATAGCTAATAGTAAGTAAAGTAAGTAAACATAAATTTTCCTCTAAATGTAAATTGAACCCATAAACAATCACGTTTTCTGAATTTCTATGCCCATGTATTAAATTGTGTGTTATGTAATGACTATTTCTTTAGCAATTTTTTTGTTTTAATATCATGATATTTTGAACTTACAACCATGGCATGTACTTTTAACTCTTCCAATGAGCCACAACGAGTTATTATGTTATATTGTTCAACAAATAACCAGGAAAAATAAAACTCAACCTCAAAATAAGTGTGTAAATAAAACTACAATATACGACATCATATCGTGCCCAGGTGAAAACGTTAACGTAAATAAGCTTTCCCACAATTTGTTCTGATTGGACGACAAACAGTATATATATATATATATATATATATATATATATATATATATATGTACATATATACGTATATATAACTTAATTGACATAGATTTGCTGGAAGAAATATCGTTAGTTCTTTTATATACAATATTTTTTTATCGTCTTTCTATGTATAGAAAAGTAGGTGACTTGTTAAATTATATTGTTATTTTTAATTCCGTCCAATTGTAATGGTAACTTGGTTGTGGGTTCAATTCTTATTTTAGGGAATGATAAATTAGTCTACCACACTGGTAGAAAAAGTGCAGCCTTGAGCTGGCCACTCAATACGCAATGTTTCGATTCCAGGTGGAATGCAGTCGGCAAAGTGAGTTGACACTAAGTAGTCTCTGACTACTCTGTTTTGCAGAAAAACCTGTGAAAATGATTTTTTAATGAATTTGGATGTGAAACTCTAGTATGAAAGTAAGGTAAAATGAAGAAAAGCTTTTTTTTGGTTTAATTACTCCATAAAAAGGAAGAAATGAATGGTAAATGGTAAATAAGGCTTAGGGTGGTTTAAATTTTGATCATTTCAAAGAACAAGATAATTTATTTTCTTTCTACGTGAAGCCGATTTTTCGTGCCGGCTTGGACGATACAGTTGCAATGTTTTACTTCTTTTATTTTTATACACAAAAACTTAAAAACCAGACGAATTTATTTGAAATTCCTCTGATTTTTGCTATATATTAATGTACTTCTAACTTGCGCTGTTAACTAACTAATAAAATTTTAAATGCATACAGACAGATATAACACTTGTACGCATAGCATGAAACTACCCAACTTGCGTTTGATGTTACAAACTGAACCTCAAAGAAAGATTCCATTGAATTGTGGAATGGGCTGCAATTTTGAAGCATTCCAAACGCGTGCCCGAACAAATCGGATAACGCCACGCCGAAACTTGCAGACTCAATTTCGGAGACACGATTACCCGTGAACAAGGCTAGAATCTTTTAGTACCTGTATGGGGTGCTTGGATGGCAATGTTCAAATGTTTTTGTCACTAAATATATGTGTTTTAGATATGTGTGTAGAAACACTCTGTTCTTACCTAGATGTAAAACTGTGTACCGTTCAGTGAACGCTTTCTATTTTTTTTTAGCTTCACGCTTTTCTCCCGTATAGCAGGGTAGACAGAAAGTACCTACAAGTCAAGACAATCCGTACTTCGCTGTCCGAATTCGAGACATTGCACGTTGAGTGACGGAACTCAACGCCGCAATTTGTCTTACCAGAACGAGGAAGTGAAAATAATTAAAATATAATCACTCCCGCATATGAGAATGACACACGTAAATAAGTAATATTAAATATTAATAATTAAGGAATCATTTGATCTTTATATTTAAAGGAAGTAATTAAAATTATAATATTATTATATAATACCAACCCTTCTTTTTAACTATGACTAACTTCTCTTTGTTCGATGCCTATATACATCAGCAATTAAAGCAACAGTGACCTTTTTACTCCTTGATTTTCTAATAGTGGGTTATGTTGAAAAAGTCCCACTGAGCTTCTTGCGTCGGTTCTTCTCATATCTGAGGCATCAACTTTAGTGAACTGGTGGTAAATTATTTTACATTAAAAAAATACACCATGTAACTACTTATTTTGAATAAAATTATTTGACCTTGACCTTGACTAGTGAAATCATATATAAAGAAAATACGATGTAAATAAAAAAATTCAAGTGGTATAGTTTTCATGTTCACGTATTTTCTGGTTTTGTTAGTTATAGGGCAGTCAGTGTTACGACACTCTTTCATTCCCCTCTTTTGTTATCTTATCTTCTCTCCTATTATCTTTAAGTTTCGTCCTTATGAATACACTCATGTTACTCAAGTAAAACAAGTAATTACACTGAATATTCTTGTTTTTGAGGGTACTTTCAGGTAGTTTTATTCATAATATTTTAATATTATGGATTGTTCTAAAAAATTATTTGCACGGTTTGTCTGTAGGATCATATGCACATAAAATTCTGTACTTACTGTAAATAGTTTACAGGTTTTTTTTATAGTAAAATGAGGCAAACGAGCAAAAGTGCCACCTGATGCTAGGTGGTCACTTTCGCCCTTTGGAAATCTACAAAATTAGAATTGGAGATGCGTTCCCAGCCTTGGGATGGAAGGGAAAGGAGTTGAGGGAAAGAATGGGTGGGAATAGGGAAATTTGGCTTACATGAAATCGAATCGGAACACGTCACCAGATATTTGGTGGCAAGACTGTTGGACTATTAACCTCCTACCACCAAGTTATTGGGATACCTGCCTTTTACGGGACGATACCCAGTAGTTGAGGGGAATTGTATTCTATTCCGTCCCCTCACAGGGGAAAATATATTAACAAGTAACAAAGAATTATTCAGAGTAAAGCTAGTATTTTCATATTTTACGATTATAAGATAAATAATTAAACGGAAGATTGAATGCTAATCTTTTTCAGATAATCAAGTTAGATTTTCACTTAAAGTAAGCGAGTTTCTTTTAATAATCAATAAGCAGTGATTATAAATTTGGTACCGAAACCCCATTCCACCATTTTTCTTGCTAAGAAAATAAGCTATTTAAATTTTACAATAATTTCAATAAGAAAACAATAAACAGTGTTATATTTCACCCCGCAAAGGAACAAGCGTGTGCAATTGACACATAGTACTGTGGTTTGGGCAAAAGCCAAACAATGTGACATTCCGCTATTAGATTATTACTCATGCATTTTACATAAACTTCCTACTGTTGAAGAATGCGGGAAATAATTTAAATTTAAAACCTTGGGTTGTCTTCGTGTTGTTAATAGCTGTTTTTTTTTAAATTAAATATCAGTCAGCGTAGATTATTTTTATCGTAGGACTAAAGTATACTTTAGATATCAGTCGTGGTGTGATGGGATAACGTTTCACTGTAGACAAGATCGGTTGTAGATTCGATTCTCACTCGGGTAAATGATTATATATAAATTATTTTCATTTCCTCGTTCGGGAAAGAAAAAACGCGGTGTAAAGTTCCGCAACGCAACACACAATTTTTTAAATTCTGCAGAAATCGAAGTACGAAGTGTCTTGACACCAGGTAATTTCTGTATACCCTGCTATGTGGGATATAAAACATGAAGCTAAAAGAAAAAAAACCAAGTTAGTAACTAATAAACTACTTCGTATAATGTTTTTTTTAACTTCACGCTTTTTCTTACTTCATTGAAATTGAGACATTACATATTGAGTGGTGGAACTCAACGCCCCATTTCGTCTTTACCAGAGCGAGGAAGTGAAAATAATTTAAATATAATCACTCCCCCGAGTGGGGATCGAACTCACAACCGATCGCGTTTATAATCTATATTCTTATATTAAAGCGATAGTATTATATTAGAATTCATTATGACATGGCAACATTAAAAAAATATATTCCCTTTGGGGGGACGGGGTAGGATACATTCTCCTTCTATTGCTGCGTCTCGTAAGAGGCGGGTAGCCCAGTAATTTGGTGGTAGGAGGTTAATTGTCCGACTGGCTCGTGACTATTACTATGATGGGTTCCGGTTCCATGTCATGTAAGCCAGCTTTCCTTATTCCCATCCTATCCGTTACGTTACACTTGCATCCCAAGGCCGGCAACACATTCGAAATTGTAACTTTGAAGATGTTCATGGGGAAAAGTGACCACTTACCATCAGGTGTCCCTTCTCTTTTGTCTCCGTTTTCTATAAAAAAAATGTAATATAATAAAAACTAACGATAAATAATATTCATTGCTCTACCTACAATATCTCCATCTGTATTACTAGACACATTTTCCATCAAAATATATCTTTTTAATAACGCAAATCTCTTTTCAACATACATTTCCTAATATTTGAAGTTCAGTTCGAAATTGAGTACATAAGCTATTAAGAACGGGCGAGGGGTTGCCGCCGGTCATTTGTGAACGACGGCATTACATCTTGTATGACTTATTTATGGGAAACCTCTTCATAAACTATATCGCCTACCATAAATGTGAATGTACAATTTTAACATATTTACTAATATTAGGGTTAAATCAGAAAATCCTTATGATTTCTATTTTGGGCTTAAATCATTGATTTGTTTTATCAAGAAAAATTTTTTATCAAGTTGTATGACATGATGTAGATGTAGAGTTTAGAAATTGAGCATAGAGAAGTTCAGAAAGCTATTTATAATAATGCATTAAATTTTGCAAGCTGGTATTATATTTTGATAATAATAAATTGAAGCATTATTCGCAAAAGCACAGTAGTCAGGGGGAATCTGATGTCAAGACACTCCGTGTGCTGTCTTATAGTGTTAATATTCCGCATAGCAGTCTAATCAGACAGAATCTACTGTCAAGACACTTCGTTTAATGTTTTAATGCCAATATTGAGATATAAATGTTTTGACTGGCAAGGCTCAACTCCGTCCTTTGTCTTATGAGAACGAAAAAATGAATATATATTTAATGTATAATTTAATTATTACCATGAGTGGCAATCGAACCCATGACTTGTTAAAAACGATAAAAAACAGTGTATCCCATCACTAAATGATATATCAAAATGTTATATGTAGGTATATGTAGCGTATTAGGCATCTTTCACACTATTGATTGAATATTCAAGAGCTCCACGCCTCACTCAATATGCCCCAATTGTCTACCTCACGCCGTTCGACACGTTTGCATGTGGGTGGTAAATATCTAACTAGCGTACTTGTTAAGACTTTTTTCATTATTTTTTTATTATATATTATTTTTGTATAAATATAGTAGAGGCCGGTCATGGCGCACATGACAGTGTCTGACTGTAAATGTTATCGGTTGGGGTTCGATTCCCGTTCGGGAACTCTGTTTCCACTTCTTAGCTCTGTAGGGCAAAGTGAGGCGTTGAGTTCCGCATCTCAACACGCGATATTTCGAATTCGGTGGAAAGCGAAGTACGGAGTGTCTTGACACTAAGTGTTTTCTGTCTAACTTGCAATGCGGGATGAAGGCGTGAAGCTAATAAAAATGTATATAGTTCTTGTTTTCGTATTAAATTTGTTATCTTTATTATTTAAGTTTAAACAATTATTTTTGTTAGTTTCTGACTGAGTTTTAGTTTAGATTATATAATTTATTAATAAAATATTTTCTTTAACTATTTTAAATGAATTTGTCGTATATATCGGTATCCGAAAATATATTACGACGTTTCGAACACTTAACAGTAATAGTATGAAGCGTATCAGATAAATCGTTTCAAGCATGAGATCCTTCTGGTAAAATAAAGCACGGCGTTAAGTTCCGTCTTATAAAAATACAATACCTCATTGGCTACTATACGGGAAAAAAATTTATATATGGGAAAAAAAAACTCTAATCCAAGCTAAACAAACATATGCACTACAAAAACAGTATTCCTTTTTTTACCTTTCCTTACCTTTTAATTGGCAATTTTATTCCCAACTTATTATTTTTGAGTGAAAATAATTAGTACTGTAAATAAGTGGCTTGGAGAGAATCAAAATGTAAATTACACCTATCGGCCTCAGCTCGCCCGTTAACCACGATATTGGACCAACTTTCCGACGATGAATAAAACATCACTCTGGCATTTGTTATTTTAAACAGGCGACTTCAGATTTCAATATTACATGGCATAAGTTTTAATATTTGGCACGTTACAGTGTACATTATCAATGGGGTGGTAACAGGTTCGAAATTTATTTGTTTAAAACAATCCACATATTAATAGAGGCCGGTCGTGGCGCAGGGGGACTGCGTCTGACTGTAAACGCAATAGGTATTAGGCTCGATTCCAACTCGGGGAAGTGATTATTTAGATATTTAAATTGTTTTCACTTCCTCGCTCTGGTAAGATGAAGTGCGACGTTGAGTTCCGCCACTATAATACATCTTCATTATATGTTATATTTCATACTTCATATTTTAGAAACAGTTATAAAATATTAAATGATACGAGATTCGAACCCGTACATATATTGCGTATTGAGTGGCGAAACTTAACGCTGCGCTTTGTCTTACCAGAGGGAGGAAATGAGAATAATTTAAATATAATCATTCCCCGAGTAGTCATCAAACTCACAAACGATTATGTTTACAGTCATACGCGTTCTCTCTGCGCACAACTGTACCTATAATGTATTTAAAATGACGTATAAATATAGCAGTACTTTTAAGGCAGCATTTTAAAGTGCATCCAAGTAACCCCAGTTGGCGACATTAAAGGAATATTAGAAAGAATGACCACTCTCAGAACATTTTAGATACATTGGGGACTTACTGAATATAGCTAGCAACAAATAAATTTACTTTAAATGTCCCTTTTAAGCAAAACTTATTGAAAAGTAAAAGATCAATAATGAAACTATCTATTCTGTTATTTACAAGTATATACGTTACAGCTAAACCAGTTTCACTAAGATATATGTAGTATCAACTAGCTATGTCCGGTTTGTACTGGTATATATTTTTAAGTAACATAACATTTTTTTTATTTTTATATAGAAAAGCAAGCATTATAACTTTAGAGTTTTTAAATTCTATTATATTTTATTAAAAACAGCATTAATACGAGATTTGAAAGTTTTATGATAATGCCCTATTCTAAATATATGCCAGTACAAACCCGGATATAACTAGTTGAAACTACTTACAACTGAATAAAACTGGTTTAGTCGTAACTAATATAGTATCTGTAAATAACAGAATAAATATTTTCTTTATGGTTCTTTGAAATTTCATCAAAAAATGATGATTTTTATAATTTTTTTATTTATGATAAGAAAAATCATTAAAATATTTTCATTCGAAAAAACAAAGTATTAAATATGTTATACTTTAGTTGTAAGCACTTCTGTTTCTCTCACGAGGACTCACAGCTGGTACTGAGACGTTTTCTCTTTCAGAAACGCTAAAAAGCGCATAAACCGGTATAGCCGATTGTTAAAAACCGTACAAGTCAAAAGTAAACGGCGGAAAATAAATACTATATATAATATTCAAGACAAAACAGAACGTAGTGTCTGCCTCCTCTTTTGTTTTCCACTTTCTGACATTTTAGAAACATTGCTTGTTAGGGTTTTTCGAGTACTTTGTTAGAGATAATCTAGATTAAAGATACCCTGTGTCCAGTGGCGAACTTGGTGGCAACTGCGTGTTTTACCTTACCCGAAAATATAAATAAAATATTTAAAAGAAAAAAATATTAGAAACAAGCTTTTATTACTTTTTAATAAAAATGAACTAAAAATTTGAAATTAATTTAAGCCAGATATATCTCTTCTAATTGTTAATACTGCAATCTCCAAATCGCCTGCCAAGCGTGGAGATTATGGCAAATTTTTAAGTGGAGACTTATGTGGAGGAGGCTCATAGTCCTGCAGTGGACTGTTACGGGCTGTGATGATGATTATGATACCTATTCAATATTAGTGTTTTTATCATAGACATGATTTTTTTTAATAAATAATAAAACCATGTTACATTTAGAAATATTTTTTTGTTTGTCAATCAATGTAACATGCTAATATTAAAAAGGTATCATGATCATCATCACAGCCTGTAATAGTCCACTGCAGGACTATGAGTCTTCTTAACATAAGCGGAGGGATTTACCATAATCTCGACGCTTGGCAGTTGGTTTGAGATCGCAGTGTTAACATATAGAAGAAATATATTTGGTTTAAACTTTTTAGTACCGTGTTTTTCAGTCGGTAGGCTGTATGTATGTAAATTAGGATCCCGTTAATTGGGCTTGCGTCGTTTAATTACCGAGATTTTATGGACATTTTCCAGTGACATCATCAGACCCTGGTTACCATCTAGCACCAAAGCACTCACTAAGATGAATCATATGAGCCGAAACATGATGGGGCTGCGTTATTTAATTACCGAATTCCTAAGGACATCTTCCAGTTCCCTCATCGGACCCTGGTTGTCATCAAGTACCAAAGTATAAGCAGTATCCTTTTTATTTGATATCAATATTGGGTTGGTTGACAAAAATATGTACGTAGCCCCCCATTTTGTACCGGCGGCCATCTTGGATTTGAGTTTTTTTATAATAATTTTTATTGTACAAGTTAAGCTCTTTCATTTGATGCTCGTATTGGGTGGGTTGTTTTAAGATATGTACGCCGCCATCTTGGTACGGTGGCCATATTGGATTGACAACAAAATTAAATTTATATAATCGTATTGTTACGGACAATATAAATACATACCAAATTTCAGCTCAATCACCTTGAAGAGGGTGAAAATTAACTTCCAAGATTTGATTACAAACCGAACAGACGAACGATAAAAATCGGGACAGGTAAAACTAAATATGTAAAAGCTAAGCTAAAAATAAATCGCCCCCAATTGCAGACACATGCTGTCCCAATGCAGCAGGGTTAGGGTTAGGGTTTTTTGTAGGTTTTTAATTTATTCATAATATCTACATATAACCAGTACTGGTTGCTAGTAATTACATTATTTATTCCATTTAATATTCTCTTCTAACATACAAGTTTGGTTCAAACTTTATTAACAGATAAGCAAATAAAAATAAAAGCAAAAAAATATCTGTACATATTTATTATAATACAGTTGGTATGTATTTTTTTTTCGCGGTTCACGCTTTTCTATCCCGCATAGCAGGGTAGACAGGGAGTATCTAGTGTTATGACATTTTGTCCGCTTGTCTCTGAATTTAAAATATTACGTGTTGAGCGACGGAACTCAACGCCACGCTTTGTCTAACCAGACCGAGGAAATGAAAATAAATTAAATATAAACATTTTCCCAATAAGCTCGTGTCAAACGATGTTAAAAGATAAGTAAAAAGAGAAAAACTACCAGATATCTATTATGATACAGTGGGCATATATCCCATATTATGTAAGGAATATTTTATTTTTGACTTTAAAGTTTATATATTTGTTATACTTGTACCATGCACAAAGTCGAGGACGGCGTAAGTGCTCTCCAGACAACCAGTGTATCGTGGATAGTTCGCCAGATTTACGGGGTTCCATGCTTGGGCTGCTCCATTTCGACTGATATTGTGTTATTCTTAATCCTTTGAGATTTCGGATTTAGAACTGGAAATGATTTATCTATCTATTATTACTAGGAAATCTGTTATCGTGTAAAATATACGTTGCCTAGCAACAAATACTTGGTAGTTTGTATAATAATTATATTATCGTTCTAATATAACAACTTTTTTGTTAAAATATTAACTTTTATACGTTAAAGAGAAAAATTATATATATATATATATATATATATATATATATATATATATATATATATATATATATTTTTCTCTTTTCTCTTTTTTTATTAGATATAATTTTTTTTCTTCACTTACTAATATTTTAAAATGTCAAGTGATATAATCAAATATATATTACTTAGTTATAATACAAATTTTAAGTTAAGTTCAATATATTCAATATTTTTATTCGTAAGCAATGTATCTTCTCTGTAAAACCTGGTCGAGAAGCAATGGCAACTGAGAGTCTACTTAGCTACTGTAGTCACATTATAAGCCATTAAGTATTAGATATCATTTAAAAAAAATACAAATCTAGCCCGAAAACCAGATCTATGACTTTCATTTCCATGGAATTTCCTTTTTCATTTTCATTTTGTTTAGCTTCACGCTTATATCCTGCATTGCTATATGGGTTACAAGATAAAAGGGTAGATAGAAAAAGTGCCTAGTGTCAAGACACTCCACTTTTCTCCACTCCACTTTTTGTCGAATTCGAGACATTGTATGTCAGAATGAAAATTGAGTGGCGAAACATAACGCCTGACTATGTTTTACCAGAACGTGGAACTGAAAATAATTTATATATAATCACTCCTCCGAGTGGGAATCGAATCTAAAACCGATCACTTTTACAGTCATACGCTTTTCCATTGCGCCTCAACCGGCCCTTATCTTGTTGACCGGACAAATAACTTTAAAAATTAACATTATCAAAAATTTTACCCAAATATCTTTCCTTTGCATAATACTTGAAAAACACTCAAGCAAAAATTTCGCAAAATATTTAAAACTTTAAAAACAATTCGAAATAAACAGTCATTTATTCCTCGCGCCATTTAAAATTATCCGAACTCGGTCGCTTCCGCACGTTTGTTTTGCTCAAAGCCTTCGTTTCTATCTTGAATTAATTGCAAGTTCGATTGCGAAGGAAACTAAGGTATAATACTGTATTATTTACGATGCAAATTGTAGATACTTGGCTCAAAAGCTTTTAAAGTGAGTACTTTTGTATTATATAAAATTGAACTAATTGTTAGAATTTCAGATGTACGGGATATTTGCAAATGATGAAGCTTCACGCGTTTTCACGCTAAGTTCGAGAATATTTTATGAATACACTCTGTTAATCTATTTTGCACTGCTTATATTTCTAAGTAGTGCGTATTAAGCGTAACTCAACGCCGTGTTTTGTACACTAAAGGGGGGGTAGTGAAAATAATTTAAATATGAACTTACAACCAATCGTGTTTACTGTCAGATACTATCACGCTGCGCCTGCAATGGTCTTATTAATTTTATCAATTCCTAACATTTATTATTTAAAGTATATAAATAAATATATAAGAGTTTAGCCCCAATTGTGGTAAATTGCATTTCCACTGATCTAGTTAACTATATTCGTGTGTGAGTCAAAATTTCCTTCCATTGAAAGAGGCATAAGCCCATAACTTCTTATTTAATCTATTAATTCTAATATTCTTATTTAATTATTTATACCCAAATCCCGAAGTAATCATTAAGACCTTAATAGCATTTAATAGTTGATAATGAAAATAATTAGGGAAAGGGTATCATAAATAATTTTGTGTTTTATTTTATAACTCATTATTTGCTCATTCAAATTGTAACGAATAAAAAATATATATATATTTTATAAGCATATTTTAGAACCAAGGAGATATAAAAAATCGTATATCTATTTTTTTTGTTATTCACCTATAATAATCTAGTTTTAAATTTTCTTATTTTGTATTAATTTTATTTATAGGTTAGGTTGATTTATAAGAATTAAATGGGGTTTTTGAAAAAATGTACTTCCCACTTTTATATTTTATAAATTTTCTCTTCCCGTTTTGTATACCACCCAGTTGCTTCTTGTCTTCATGTTGTTTCCCATGTATGTATATATTTGTTTAGTCTGGCCATGGATATGAACGCGGTGTTGGATTCCGTTAACACATTGATAACCTAGTGACCAGGGGTGAATAATTACTAAAATTTCTTCCTACATATATTATGTATGATTTAATTGTATCTTCACGCTTTATCCTGTAAAGCAGGATAATCAAAAACAACCTAGAAATTGGGACATGGAGTTTTAAGTGTTGAACTCTACACCGCGATTTGTCTGACCAATGTGGAGAAATGAAAATAGATTTTAAATATAAATATTTCCTTAACTTTGAATCGAACCCAGAACCAATTGCGGTTACAGTCAGGTATGTCACTGTGCCGCGATTACGGTTACACAAACTGTGTTGAGTTCCGCTACATGTACAGACAAAGAGGAAAGGACAAAAAAATCTCTATCCAAAGCAAAAACATCATAGAAGAATAAATATTTTTCTATAAAATATTCTATCATTTCCATATCTTTTGTTCGCGCAAAAGCGGTAAATATTAAACTTTATATTTTAGGTGAAATATTGAAAAATCGTTTTGCTGCAAATAAGCCTGTCCCTCCCAGATCGTCATTTACGCGCGGAAAATTGGATATTTTGAACCTATAGCCATTTCAGGTGTTTTAAAATGAAGAAGCTTTGAATATTGTATATTATCTAGAGTCAAAACACTCCATTCTCTACTTTCCACCAAAAATCGAGGGATGTTAAGTAGCGAAACTCAACGCCGCGTTTTAATGCTATTTATCCAGAGATTGGACAAAATATGCGGATCTGACTTAGGCAAAGCTTCAATAGTTGAATAGGAAGAACAAGAAGAAGTCAATGAGTGTATTATTTGATATATATGACTTTATTGTTACACATTTCTCACTCTATCCTCCGAGACAAGCCAACCCTAGTGTCAAAAATCAAAAAAAAAAAACAAATCCGCTTTCTTTGAATTTTATTAGCATTATAGGTCGGATGGATATTAACGCCGTGAAATGGGAAAGGAAATAAATTTAATATGTGTATTCATTACCCCAAATGGAATCGAAGTTAGATCCCTCGCGTTAACCAGTTAAAAACTATTTCAATTTGCCACCATGCCACGATGACATCAAAATTTAAAATATTTTACTAAAATTATGCATTTATTTATTATATACTGAAAATCAGTTGTTTGCTGAACATCAAAGGATATTCCTTTGACACAAACATTGTTGACTCTACCATTTTATCTTTACTCTGTGACATACGATTTTTATTTAATATTATTATTTATATATATATTTTTATTTTCAATCGTTTTAGTACATGGATGGTCCGTGTCCTTTATTGTTCTGTTTGTTCTTTCTCTTTTTTTAACTATTTCTATATATTTAAGAAACCTCAAATTTTCTGAGTTTCCCATTAAATAATCAAGGCAACATAATAAAAAAATTCCAAAAGTTATTTCTAATGGTTAGTATTATTATTATGATATTTTCGTTAAAAATATAATTTGAATTAAAGATAACATAATGAATTAAAAATAACTTCTATACACAAGTAGTCTGTGATCACGGACTACTGTACAGTGTTCGAATCTTTGGCTTTTTGAAATTGTGTTTTCGAGTACTAAATTAAGCGCGATTAATCCGTTTAAAATAGTTTCATTTAGCAATAATAAGCTTTATTGATGAATAATTTTAGTAAAATGACTTTTAGATTGAACGACAATTTGAAATGTACAAAGCAAAATTTTTTGACCAATTTTATTATGAAATATTATATGCAGTTTTGACAGTAAACGCTATCGGTTGTAGATTCGATTCCCACTGAGGAGAATGATTTTATTTAATATATTTTCATTTTCTGGCTCTTGTAAGAGAAAGCGCAGTGTTGACCTTCGGCACTCAACTTAAGCGGAATACGGAGTGTTTTGGCATTAAGTACTTAATATCTACCCGGATAAAAGCGAGAAAATAAACAAAAATATTTAAATAAACAGTACCCAGACTACAATGCATTTGACATTACTATGTTTTTTTTTAAAAGTGGCATACATTTTGCAAAAGCTATATCTATTTTATGTGTCAAAAAGAATGGTGATTTTTATATTTCAGAGAAAATAATCAATAAACTCTATTCTTTTTTTTCAAAATTTTGAAGTATTTCTGTCTATATATATATATGCATGCATCTGTCGCGGCTGTTAAGATTTACTAACGCCACAATTCTAACAACCGGTCGCCAAGCTTCAGGGATTTAGAATTGCATGCATTGCCGGTCTATTTCAGATTTTTACACACCCTGCCCTTTAATTACTATTGGAAACCACTCCCAATGGACACGTCTAACCAATTTTGAACATCATACATCGCGTGTTTCGTATTCTCTATCAAAATTTTTAAGTGTTAAACCCAGCGATGGATGGTGTATATAATTTTTTTGGCTAAAAACCTTTTGTGTAGTAGATATGGGGAATAAATGATCGTACAGGCCGACGGCACACAAAACGAATCTCACGTAAACCTCACGCATTCAATTACTCTTCGCGCGTTTTTCCGATGGACATACTACTAGGTTACAGTAAGCAATTCGGGCTCGAAAAACGGAGTAAACAACGCGGGCTTTTGCTTTTGCTAGCTTTAGTGTGAGGTATTGTATACTATATGTGTATGTATATTTTTTATATTTATGTATGTATAGTTAATGTGTAATGTAATGTGTAAATATATTTTGATTTTCATTCTTTTTGTTATTGCATTTTTTTATCACAGTACTCCCGTACAATAGAGTTGGGGTATATAAATAAGTATAATGAATCTATTCTATATTTTCTGCTGAATATAGAAACGTTAAGCGTTAAGTAGCGGAACTCTTTATCTTACTAGAAAGCGCTACGCTTTATCTTACTAGAGAGCGCAAAAAGAAATAACGATGTACAGCATCCTTATTTATTTTTCGGTTTATAGTCAAAAAGTATCTCAGGTAAACAAAATCGCGACGTTTAATTCCGCTTCTTAGTTTTGACTCTAGATACAATCTGACTTTGTTATACGGGAAATGCGGGAAGAAGTGTAAAATGTATGGATCGAAAATTATGTTGTACTTCTTAAACACTTAACAAAAATGCAAGTTTTGATATAAAAAATGAATTAAGCTTTAACATGATTACCATTTTAATTGACAAAATCCTTTCAATTATAAAAGTATTAATTATCCAATTTCTTGAATAACACCGCAAAATACACATCGATTGTTATTGTTTGTTTACAATTAACGTGACATAAATATAAATATTTAATTAATGCAATTCGACCGCAGCTTTCACCAGAATGTATGTATAGTGCGCGCATACATATGTCATCGCATAAGCGATGGTGACCGCGGAAATAAATAGCTCATTAAGTTTTTAATGACAATATATATATTTATATATATATATATATATATATTGGCAGTGGATTCAAGTCCAATCGGGGGATTGATTATATTTAAAATTTATTTTTATTTCTCCACTTTGGCATGTGTATAATCAATACGCGATGTTAACTTCGGGTGGAAAACAGTCGATGGAGTATCTCGATACGTTATCTCTGAGTACTCTGCTATGAGAGATAAAGAGAGAAGCTGTGAACAAGTGTAGCTTGATTATTAAGTACTATATTGAAAAGGTACAACGTCTGCTTCTACGTTGGTATAACATTTAAATATTTTTTTTAATTACTTAATACAAAACTCGGTTTGGTTTATATTGATCGTTACCTGCTACATCTAGGAGATGACAAATTAAAAAACATATATTCACACCAGTTGGCCTTGATAGTGTAAGATCGGCCTCATATGGAGTACTATTCCCATCTTTGGGATATTAAACCTTAGTATCAGCTTAAAACATTTGATCACATACAAGGTAGAGCCGTTTAAATCATAAGGGACTCAATAGCTATAAACTTGACACGTTGACATTGTATAGAGACGACGCTATGTGTTCTTTACTGAAATAAGTTCTAACTACATAATTCCAATCATTTTTCAGATCCATTGTCATTATATCTTAATAGTAATTAAAGTTTAATAGTAATTAAAATATAATTATAATTAACTTTAACCTAATTGTATAATAATAACAAAATACTCTCTATTTAAAAATAATCAGAACAAGCCAAATAGTAAACATATCACTAAAATTGAAAACTGCATCTCCGTTGAATGTCGAATCGTATAGAGACCTATATTCTAAATTGACATTCCGTCTGGTTACGCTCAATCGACATCGAGTATTTCCAAAAGAAATTGTGTGTTTGTGTTTGTATAAATTTCACTGAATTCAAGTTAGATCGAGACTGTATTTGAAGTAATTTAAAATTGCTAGTAAATATAAAATTTCCATACTGCTCTGCTGTAAAGAAGAAAATTCCTTATAGATTCGGACTATCGTGGCGTAGTGGGACTTACTTATTATAAGCTCATAGGTTGTTGGTTTGATCTCTTTTCGAGGGAATGTTTCATATTGAAATTATTTTTTCCCCACTTTGCTAAAACTAGTTTTCTGCCATATTGGTCAGGAAGTGGTTATAGAAGTGTTTTATCATTAGGTAATTTATTTACTCTGGTATATATTAGGCAAAAAATATATGAACAAATTATTAAGGAAAAACACGCAAGGGGACAATTGGTAGAGATTAATTCAGTTATTTGAGGCATATGCAAATATAAAGACTCTATCTGTATTGCTATATTTAGGAAATACTTGATAATAAAGCTATATATTTTTGGTAACCTTTTATAGCCATAGTATTAATATTTCAATCGAATACGTTTACTTATTAGTAATTACAAGTTTCCATCTACTGACTGTCGCTAACTCTACCTGCATTGCGAATTGTATCCTGATACAGTCGTTACGCTGTACTTTGAGAAGCTCCTTTACTTGAACCAATTGTGCTGGAAATGAAAGAAGATGGAAAACTTTTAACAATGAAAACTTTCATATACCTGTGATTTTAAACTTAAATATATGTATGTAAAATATTTAGTATATATATATATATATATATATATATATATATATATATATATATATATATATATATATATATATAATATAGTTATGTGTGCCATATCTAACTCTATATGTTCTCTTGGTCTCTTATTATTTTCAGAATGATTTTGTTACCGTAAATATAAGTGTTGATCTGGCAAATAATGCGTAGACATGGTGTTAAGGATTTATCACTTAGAAATGTGTCTAATTAAACATAAAGTAAAGTTGTAATTATTTATTCCATTTCATACTATTTTCTCTCTTTATTTGGCAGACAAGTTTGTCATTTACTATTTTTTTCTAACATTGCAATAGAACGCTGTTTTATAAAATGTTGACGCTAACTCTACATTTCATGCAAAATTATGAAGCCAAAAACTCAACATTCATATCACGTGAAACATTCATCATGAAATTATAAAGCAAAAATCTAGAATACCTACCGCATTTAACACCGTAAATAACAAAAGCACAGATAGTGGAGGTAACGAAGTCCAAGCCGAACAATATAACAAAAAAAAATGTAGAAAAAGCTCACCAAATGTAAAGTTCTTGGCAAAACTAAAAAAAAATACAAAACTAAACCTACGAGTACATTCAGCCGTAATTCGCGACACAAGCATTTGAACCCTTTGTTCAGCTCGCGGACGGAACACATAAAGCTGCCAGGCCGATGTGCCCGAATAAATGAATAAACGTATCTTTTCAAATGGAAAAGCATACCAAAAAGCCAAGTGAAAAAAATATATGGGAGACACTTTTTATGGTCGCAGTTATAGGCTTCCGCGATAATCTCTTAACTCTTGCCGAGGAAACAATAAAACGCCCGTTTTTAGTACCTACATGGTAAAAACTGAAACTGAAATTGTAGCCCCCCTCATCCCCCCATCTCCCCTCCCTCTCCCCCCGGCCCTCCACTTTTACATGTGACTTTTATACGCGCTGTTTATCTTGGATAATGCCTATATTAAAACTTTCATAATATAATTTAGGTTATATTTTTTTTTTGCGTTTTATAAAATGGTTTTGTTTTACAAAGCTTAGCTTATGAGGTTAGTGACTAGTTGTTCTTTTTTTTGGTATGACTTTTTAAATTATAATAGTTATTTCTTCTTCGTCAAATTAATATTGTATATTTCGACTTTCTCGATCATTACCTATTTATAAACAAATTTATAATCAAAATATATTAATATAATAGAAAAATGAAATCCAATTGCAAACCTTAGTTTATTATAGAACAAAGTTCAAACAATACTTTTAGCACAATATATTTTAATCGCTCCACATCTTTTGTAGTTCCTCTTTAACTTTTGTGATTAATATGTTACGGTCCGAGATAGCAGTTAAAGTGTTTCTGTATTTAGTTTTATATAGTTTTTACGCGATAAGGAGCTGGGAGCTTGTGAGAACAATTTCCTTTGCTTTGCCCTGAATAAACTGAATTATGTAAGAATGTTTCTACTGGAATTAAGAATTGTAAATAAACCAAAACTTAAAGCCCTGCGGCAGGGTCTGGCTAAATGAGATGGTCGTGGTTTGATTCCGTATCTCCTCGTTTTAGTTTGACAAGGTGAAGCGTTGAGTTCCGCATCTAGGATACACTAGACAAGTATTTTGATTTAAAGAATAAAAAACACAAGTAGGTTCTACAACTACATTATTATTGTAATAAATTTTAGCTTTTATTTAGCTTCACGCTTTTATCCCGCATAGCAGGGTAGACAGAAAGTACCTAGTGTCAAGACACTCCGTACTTCACTTTCCACCAAAGTCGAGACATTGCGTGTTGAGTGGTGGAACTCAACGCCGCACTTAGTCTATACCGGAGCGATGAAGTGAAAATAATCTGAATATAATCACTATTTCCTATTTCACCTATTTCCTATAATTATATTGAAATGCTAAGAATAGCTGATGCTTAATGAGTCTCATCACCATTTAATATTCAATTTTAAGACATTCCCTGTTGAATGGAACATAACACCACGCTCTGTCTTACCAGAGCAAATATATGAAAATAATTTAAATGAAACCATTCTACGAAATGAGAATCGAATCCACTACCAATCGCGTTTAAAGCAAAACCGTGTCTCGACCGTTAAAATGATTAAATTCCATCAAAAACCATAATATATCACAAAATATATATAACAAGGTTAATTCGTAGTTCACCTTAGATTTATTACATACAGTAAATTACCTGACTGTCTCTCACGACACTCACTTCCCACATAGTTCATGTAAGATTATCTCATGTACATACATACGTACAGACGTATGTTGCAAATAACTACTTATATGTAAATTACTTGGATGCCTACCTTTGTGAACGCTGCAGAAATGTATGGAAAAGATTTTGTCAGGCGCATTGTGTTAGTTATTGTTGTAGTTTGCGGGTTCGATTCCCACTTGGGACTATGATTGTATTAAAAAAAATATTTTCATTTTTCTACTCTTTTTAGACAAAGTTGATTCCGCTGCTCTATATATAATGTCACGATTTCAGGCGAAAAGCAGTCAGAGTGTCTAGACACTAGATTCTCTGTCTTCCCTGCTTTACGGAATAAAGCTTAAAGTTGATTTTATTCATTTAACTATATGTAATGTGTGTTTATTATTAAAATGACAAATAGGTGCATCGATTGAAAAAGCAAACGTCAAACTAATACACTTAGTAGGAAAAATAAATTATTCTATCTTATAATGTGAAGCGTGGCGTTGGGTTCCGCAATGGTTCAGAATATAATGTCTCTATTTCGTGAGGAAAGAGAGGCAACCATGTGTCTTGAGAGCATTTTCTCTCTTACTATCGATATATGCAGGAAAAGCTGAAAACTATAGAAAAAATCAAATAATATTATGTAAAAAACACGTGCCATTTCTATTAAAATATAATAATAATCTTTGTGTTCTCTATTTTATATTTATATTACATAGACCATAATTTTACATTCAAAAACTAATTGAAAACTCCTTAACAGTTATCGACTTAAGGTTAAGTTCATTTGTTATACTCATTTTAACTTATAATTAAGAGTATAAAGCATGTGAAGTTAGGTGTATCGTTTTACTATATAAATTTATATATTCATATATAATGTTGGGAAAATTATGGAACAGTAGGTCAATCTCCATATAGTGAGTTCAATTCCCACTTAGGGAATAATTATATTTTAAATTATTCAATATATACATTTTTCATTTATTGTTCACACTTTACATATAACTAATTTAATCAGATAGAATGCACAAAACATGATGTCGGAATTTCAAATATATATTTTTGAATACCAAAATATAAGCTTTTAAAATAGCTTCATTTAATATGTGTAAAACTCAAGGAGTTTATTGTATTATTCATCCACTTGGAATAAGAAAAATATTTTTAAAATTATAAAATGTCAAATTTAAATCAATTTTTGAATGAATCTACTTAAACCAGCGCCTCTTGAAAGCTATTAAAACACTTTAGCTAACTAAGCCATAAGCTATCATAGAATTACGTTAACACTATGAGCTTCTTTGAGATTATATTTAAAAATATATTTCAAATCAAAATTGCATATTCAATAACGGAGCTGAATACTGCACTTAGTTTCATAGCTCATAAACAGATAAGTAAAGCCAATAATTTTAATATTATCGTTTTTCCAGTTGAGATTTGAACCCGCAGCCGTTTTCGCTCCATTCAGACACCGACCCACTGCGCAATAATGAATTCAACTATATATTAACCTACTACAATATGGCATAAAGTAGGGAACAGAGAGTTTTGACACTAGACTGAGACTACCGTGCTATGAGAGAAAAAGCGTGAAGTTCTTTTAATATACAAGTAACATTTTGATATGCACGGTTGGTTATCTGCAAGTAAACACGAAGTATGTCAGGTGACTGCAACTAATTTCACGCAATAAATTTCATCTTAGCCGCAGCCACATGCTATGAATAACATACAGACCTCGTTTGTATGAGATATAATAATATGTTAATATATTCTTACATAATAAGGTGTAACTATAGTATCCAATGTGGCACAGAAGGCTCTTGGTGGCCGCGACGGTTGTGAGTTCAATATTGTTTTAAAAAAGACAATATTTTCTTAGCTTATCTTGCACAGCAAGGTAGATACGAAGTACCTAGTGTCAAGGCACTCCATACTCCACTATACAGATAATACTTTAAAATACGCTTTTTTTATATTCGTTCTGGTTAGGTTGATTTTAAGTAAATCAGATGCCAAGAAGTGAGTTTTCACCCACTTCTTGGCATCACACATCGTTGAATGATTTTCTTACATCGAATCATAGATAAAGGTGAAGTTAATAAAATATTTATAATTGTTACAGTATTATTTACACACTTAGGATACGAATAGCATAACCCATGCGTTCTCATGTGGCTACGTAGAAATTTATTTTTGCTTTATCCAGCAAAGTAGGATAGTCGGAGACACACCTAGTGTCAAGGCAATCCGCTGACTGCTTTCCAACCGAAATTGAAAACGAAACATTGCGTGTTGAGTAGCAAACTCACGCCGCGTTATATCTTACCAGAGTGGAGAAATGAAAAGAAAACTTAATTGGTTTCCCCGAGCGGTAACCGAACCCACTACCAAACCAATCGTGTACAATTAGACCCACTGTGCCACGGTAGCCTCACGTCATGATATTATATTTCGTCGTTTTTTTACCTTCACGCTTTTATGGGTAGACAGAAAGTACCTACTGTTAAGACACTCCGTACTTCCCTTTGCGCCAAAGTCGATACATTGCGTGTTGAGTGGCGCAACACAACGCCGCACTTTGTCTCACCAGAGTAGAGAAAAAAAATAAAATTTAATATCAATCTTTTCTTCCTTATATAAAACAATATTTTTAATAAAAACTTATCTAAAACAAGAAAAAAAATTGCAAAAAGTAAAAAGTGATGAGGAGTGATGTGTTTTTTTTCAGTTTTCCATTAATGTCTCCATCATAACAATGGGTAAAGAATGATGGGAAAATAAAATATATATATAAATTAATCGCATTAGAATTCAAAACACGGTAAACAAAGGTAATGAACGGACGAGCGGGTTATTTGGGGAACGTGTATCAGGTACGTGAAACGTACTACGTAATTATTTTTAACTGAATTCACTTTGTAACTTAAATAAATTTTAAATATAAATATTATGTTTATTGTATTTTTTAATAGAAGTCTTTGTGTTGGAGGCTATTTAGCAACCAGGAAATATCTAATATCCGTAGTCTAGTTTTCCGCCGGATTCGAAACATTGCGTGTTAAGTGGCGGAACTCAACGCTGTGTCTTAAAAGATCGTGGAAATGAAAATAATTTAATGATTAATATAATCATTCCCCCGAATAGAAATTGTATTTGAAACCGGTCGCGTTTACAGTCAGACGCTGTTCCACTGCGCCACGACCGGTCAATGTGTACTTATGTATTTCATGTGCCAGTTAAAAAAATAGTGAATAATTTGGGTATATCTAAAAGTAAAAAAGAAATTAAAACTATAACATCCATCAATACTAAAAGACTTTTATTTTATTATCATTTTTAACTTTATTTATTTATTTAACATTAATTTTGATTGTGTTTTTTTATTAGAACCAAAAATGTATCATACATTGAAATTTAAACAGACATTAGGAAATCAAGCAAATTTTGGTTACTAATATTTCAGACATACATTAAATACTAAATAAAAGATTAAAATAAAAAAAGTTAAAAAAAAGTAGGAAAAGCTTATAAGGTTAGCCTAAGTCTAAGAATTTATCTATACATGATATATAATAAACTCCAAAATGCTAATATTTAGTTTAAAATAATGCATTTAATTAATAACATATATAAAATTAACAAAGTAAATATCACAATAAATTTCTATATTCTATATAAAATGACGTATTTTAGATATCAACAAGGCCTCTTATATAAATTTCTTACGAACTTACCTTTCCAATAGCCAGTCACTGATCTCAATCTTCAAGCTCTACACTCTTGTCTGGATGGAGGGTTTTCTACACTATACTTGCATCTCCGAAGGTATTTAGAACAGAGTATCTATGTATTAAATACTGTAAAAAAAATAAACAAGAAAATAATATATTTATATTTTTCAAAGAGTTCTTTAACAATAAGTTTTTTTTCTTAGTACCGCATAGCATTAAGGGAAGAGAGGAAGAAATTTGGCTCTCTGTTGAATTGAATAGTGGCGGAACTCAATGCCAAGCTTTATCTTATCAGTTGGAGGAAACGATATTAACGTAAATATTTCCCCAAAAGGGAATCGAACCCAAAATAAGTATGTAGTCAATTAAATTTCATGTAATCATAAAAAGTATAGCTATATTATTTAAAAAAAAAACAATTCAATTACCACTGAAACTAACTTCCAATAACTTAAATTGGCACAATTCATTTCAAAACTTCGATTTCCGTGTGAAATACTCTTTGCGAATAGAGAATAATACTGTTTTTGCTATAGTAATATACGCCTTATTTCAATAGCCATAATGGTTAAAATTAATTGTACACACCATCACTAGCACCAAAATGTTTAGAACAAATATTCATTGTATGCAAATCCGCTCTATTGGGATTAGACACGTTATTGGGATAAATTTCTTTAATATTTACGGAATTAGTAATTGTATGGACTGTAATGCAGTTGATAGTGGGTTCAAATTTTAGTTGGGGTTAATCGGAAGGCATTGTGTCGAAGTTCAGTGTTTGACTGTAAACGCGATGAAATGGGTTTGACCCCAGTTAGGGGTGAATTTATTTTTATATAAATTTCTTTTATTTAACAATAAGGCAAAACACGGTGTTGAGTTCCAATACATAACACGCAATATCTAGATATAGGGTCAATTTTTCTTGTTAGATGAATGAAAAAACTACAATTATATCAAGAGAACAAAAGGGCAAAAGCCGTATTATAAATGGAAGCTTATAAAAAACATTTAGAAATAAAGTAAAAATTTGCATAAAACACAGCCCATAAATTATGTTACAATCTAGATTTAAGTTCATGCCTTCCACGCTAATGACATGCATGCACAGAAAAAAAGAAGTACCTTACTATTTTAATAACGGCAATAATTATAAAATTATATTAGACATTGCAATAACCAATTAAACTTTCAAGCTTTTTTCTACATAGTATATTCAATGCTATTTGGCGGAGCTTAACGCTGTGCTTTGACTCTTATCCGGTCTAGTAAGCCAGCAAAATATACCACTTAAACGGAAAAGAAAGAAGTACCTTACTATTTTAATAACGGCAATGATTATAAAATTATATTAGACATTGCATTAACCAAATAAAGTTTCAAGCTTTTTTCTACATAGTATATTCAATGCTATTTGGCGGAGCTCAACGCTGTGCCTTGACTCTTATCCGGTCTAGTAAGCCAGCAAAATATACGACTTAAACAGAAAAGAAAGAAGTACCTTACTATTTTAGTAATAGCAATGATTGTAAAATAATATTAGACATTGCAATAACCAAATAAAGTTTCAAGCTTTTTTTCTACATACTATATTTAATGCTATTTGGCGGAGTTCAACGCTGTGCTTTGACTCTTATCCGGTCTAGTAAACCAGCAAAATATACTACTTAATTCCTTATGAAAATGGAAAACAATATTACAACTATCATGTTTACAGTCAAACGCTGTTTCCCTTCGCCATGATAGCCTCTAAGAAATATTGTAGATAGCAAATGTTTTAAACGATATTTGCTTAATTGTGTTAACATATTTATTTAATTTTGTCTAATTACTTATATTTATTCTTAAAAAAAATTTTAAGGTGTCACATTATATAATATATAAAATAACACTTTGGGCTATTATAGGAAAATAAATATCTTAATATAATATTTTATAATAGTTAGTAGATAACGAATCGCGACTATTGTTTGTTAGATCTGCAAACGCTTAGAAAATATTTATTTTCTATTTGGCGTTAAGTTACGCAATATATCTTACAATGAACAAAAAGTGTTGATTGGAGTGTCCTATCACCATATTCTTTTAATATATGACGAGATACTAGACCTGAATTTCAGGCCAAAATTACACAATGAAACTATTTCTATTCAGGAACGCAATTTAATTTGCAAATTTGGCCCTCATCTTCTAAACATACAGTGTTTGTTTTCAATTTATCGCAGTTCGGGATCATAGCAAACAAAGTGTTGTATACGAACTGATTAACATGTACCAGCTAAGGTCTATTTTGCAACCATAATTAAACCTTCGTGGATTAGTGAGGAATATGTCGATTGAGAGGAATGGGTTCGAATCTTGTCTCGAGAATTTGGTTTGTTTAAGAATAATTAAAATCGGTTTAAGATTAAATATGGTAGAAAATAGTAAATAGAGAAGTCTATTAGATTTTTGCTGATTTTAGAATTACACAAGTGCAATTGGGCAACAAGGATATTTTTTCTTTTCTAGATATTTCCAGAGGGAGGTTCCATTGGCCTAAGCTTGTCGAGATGGATAAGGAGCACCATGAGTTTTTAGTAGGTAAGCAGCATGGCATACATCTGCCAGCCACAATACCCACATAACCTGTCCAAAGTCCCCAATCAGGAAAGTATATCAGGATGGTAACAGGATTTTTTTTAAAAAAATCCTACATTTCGGCAATAAGGCCTAGGTGTACGCAGAAAAATTAAGTTTTCCCTTACGTCTTTCCATTTAACAATTTTCAAGACACTGCCACTTATATAATTAAATTCATGATCTCATATTAGCTAATAACATTAAAGAGATAGGGGAAGACCTCAGTAGACCTTCTAAAATACAGTGTCCTTCCTCCAATATCATTGCTCTATGTTTTCGAAGGTCAACCGAGGTCTCCTCCGAACTCTCATACCACTCATCTTTACTTTATAAATTTTCCTTACCATTTCTTTCATCACTCATCCTCTACTATTTAATACATTTATTTAATATATAAACAGTCACTAGGGTCTCTCTAAGTACTCTCACCCTGCTATACGGGATGGCTGAATGGATGAAACTGCTTATGTATGTAATATATAGAGACGATAGAGGGGAGCTACTCTAGTTTCATGCGAGTCTGGTACAACTCTCTTATTTATTTGGTACTTTACCAGTTGACGGAGTGTCTTGACTCTAAGTTCTCTCTAACTACCCTGCTATGCGGAATGGCGCGTGAAACTGCATGTATATGTAGTATGTAGAATAAAATACAATGTAAAAAAAAATACGAGATACAAGATTTGAACCTAAAACTATTGTTGTAATTTTTTTAGCTTCACGCTTTTATCCCGCATAGCAGGGTAGACAGAAAGTACCTAGTGTCAAAACACTTCGTACTTCACTTTACACTGAATCCGAGACATTGCGTGTTGAGTGGTGGTGGAACTCGAACCGCATTTTGCCTTCACCAGAGTGAGGAAGAGAAAATAATTTAAATATAATCACTCCCCCGAGTGGGGATCGAACCCACAACCGATCGCGTTCTTTGCGCCATATTGTCGCAATTAGGTCATTATTAATTTAAAATTTTCAATCACTAATTCTAGATTTCAACATACATATAGAATTTCCATTAAAGCTAACAAGCCGTGTTATTAGAAGCTGGGATGCGGTCGATGTCCGAACAACATATGTTCAGGACTTTTTTATGGTGTTCGTTTGAACTAAGGCTCTATTCTCACTATTAACTTGTTTACCTTTTTTTAGTTTCACGCCTATAGCAAAGGTAGGTATGGAGATCCTTGTTACTGGGACACTGGGAGCTGCCTGCTGGGAGCTTTTACAAGACAAAAATTAAAATAATTACATATATTAATAATAATAAAAACATATTAACAATTAATTTAATATAATAAAAAAATCTTTTACTAAAATAAGAATGAATCCAATATTTATTTCATTAATACAAAAAAAAATTAAATATATTTAACGACGAAAATTACAAAGACATGGTTGTGGTTTAGAACACCAGGTAAAAAGAAATACTATATTTGTTATATATATTTATGTATGTGATGTGAAGTGATTGAAAAAAAAAATTTTACTATTTTTCCGCCATTTAAGATGGTTAAAGAGAACCTGGTATAAAGATACTAAATATTTTTTTAATGAAATCGAAATTACTGTCGCAATCTGATACTGTTCTACTAAGCCATGATGACATTGAGGCTGCTCGTGGCGCAGTGGGATAGCGTCTGACTCTGCGGCGTTGAGTTTCACCACTCAACACGCAATGTCTCGAATTCGGTGTCTTGACACTAGGTACTTCCGGTCTACCCGGCTACGCGGGATGAAAGCGTGATGACGTCCAGACTTTCAAATTTTCGCAAAAAGCTTTCTGTTATATACTTCATAACGTTACAAACGCCTCTTGTGTGCACAGCCTTCGGAACATATGCTATTAATATCGGTGGAAATTTTCTGTACTTTTAATTCAACAGAACTTTTTGTTTTGCCGCCTCACTATTTATTGTCGATTGTTTTGATATTGTTCGTGTATTGTGGAGCTTATTGTGCTTTTTACGATTTACTTTTAAGCTCTTATCGTTAGAATTGTTCAGTTCTATTATGTTTTGTTTGTATGTAATATTTCTGTAATTTGTTTTTCTATGACATAAATTGTGTAATTTAAGAATTTTAGATATTTGATACGATAGTGACGTATCGTAGCTAGAACAGGCTTAGTGGTATTGTCAATGTTACGGGTTTGGACATACATATATTTTAAGCACATATTGTAATGTACATCTCCCCCCATATAGTATATATTAAATACTATAAATATAACACCATGCCATGGCTCATGATACGTCTCGCGGTTAGGACCCAATATCGTCATGTTCGCAATAACTCAAGATCTTTTACAGATTTAGAGGTAACAGTGTTAAGAAATGTCAATAACTACCCATTATCTTAAAAAGGATATAAAACTTTCAGAAGAGATTATAGTAAGAGATTTTAGTACGTTAGATATTCCGTTGTAACCACCTTCAGCTTTTCCAAGGAAAGCCGAAGATGCGTCTTATTTAACCCTCTGTTCGGACCCGACCGACCTCAGATCACTCTGAGGTCTCTGACTCTCCGAGACGTAACGGAACATCGAACGTATATGTTACTTACAATGCCTTTGCAAACGAACAATTATTAGTTATTTGTTCCATCCTTGTAAGGATGGATCCCTCAATGAGGTTAATACGCTTAATACAATTTTAAATACATATCTGGATACTTAAAATTACTTACGATATTTCTTTACGTACTTTTTATGCTTATTATATTAAGAATATGTTATAATTATATATTTGAATTGGTTTGTGAGACCATTATATGTCGTAGATTGGTTCTTAAGACCATTATTTGTCGTAGATTGGTTCTTTAGACCATCAAAAGTCGTAGATTGGTTTGTGAGACCAATATAAGCCGTGGATTGGCTTGTGAGACCAATATAAATCGAAGATTGGTTTGTGAGACCAATACATGATGATGATACGTCGATTGGCCTGCCGGACCAATATTACTTTCCGGTTCGCATATCAGTACAGACGCACAACCGCTAGACGGCCGTTTGTTTTATATTAACGCACAGCACATACGTAGCAGTCGTTTGTCATAACCAAGAATTAAACTCGGTTATGCGTTCTACCGCCAAACAAGGCGCTAGACAAACACTCGAACACCATTACGTACTACAGCATTTCGTGTCATAATAGTACAGCTCTCCTCGTAAGGAGGCAACTATAACATACTTCGAAACGCACGAGACATAATTTATTTATTTATTTATTTATTTATTTAATAGGAAGCCAACGTGATACACAAAAACTTATAATTACATTATTACATGATGGAACTTATTGCTTACAGTTGCGTATCATCACTTACAGGCTAACTCAACATGGGTTACGTAATGTTTACATCTTATTCTAAAACTCAATAGATACAATTAAAACAAAATGGTTAAAAAAATATGTATATAACAACAAAAAGGAACAAAAAATAATAATAGTAATCTAACAACAGCTATATAAAAAGAAATTTAATTACCAAAAAAAAAAAAGTTGTGACATGACATATTATTGAGAAAGGAAATGTTCTTTAATTTTATTTTTATACAAATTGAAATTATCATTAAAAATGTCTAGGTTTGCTTTACGCTCAATATCATTATAACATTTAATCATTCTACTTATTGGCGCAGCTTGGCCTAAATTGGTCCTAGAAAATCTACTTTTAAAAGTGTAGTATGTTGTATGTCTGGCATTTTGTCTCGGAACTACAACATTAATTCTATTTAATAGATCAGGACAGTCGATAGCATTGGATATAATTCTATGAAAGAAACACAGGTCCAGCATATCTCTGCGATCTACTAAAGAAAGTGCATTATAGTTAGCAAGTATAATCTTGTAATTTTCGTTCTGTAAATTATTTCTATCATTGAAGCATAAATATCGTAAAAATTTCTTAAATATTCTTTCTATTCTGTCTTTATGGACATTATAATATGGATTCCAAGTAGTTAAAAAGTACTCTAACTTACTGCGAACTAAATAATCAAATAACAACTGCCGTGTGTACGTATTCTTAAAATTTTTTGTATTCCTAATTATGAAGCCTATGGACTTGAAAAACTTATTAACAATGTCGTCAATATGTGGAATAAAACTGAGTTTGGAGTCCATTATAATACCGAGATCACGAATCTGCGTTACACTTTCAGGAACACTATAGCGTCACATAACCATTCATCCCACACCAGGGGTGTAAAACAACATAAAAACCGTTGAATCTATGTCCGTCGCCGTACAGGTATCGCATTTACAACGCAAGACAGCATCAGAGAAGATACAAGTCGCGCCATCGACATCAGTTATCAGAAAGCTATAAAGCTCACCGAACCCCGACAGTCGCATGTCACAAGCAATATCAACATCCAACGCCGTACAAGCATCTCTCACACAACGCGAGACAGCAGCAGACTCGATACCACCAACCAACATCGCTATAAAAGCTCACCAAAGTCAACAATAGCAGCCTCAGTTACGCCCAGCAACGTTGGGTTGCACCATTAACATCAGTTATCAGTAAGCTGTAACGCTCACCGAACCCCGACAGTCGCGTAACGCGAGTATATGACGGATCTCCTATATGTTTAAGAATATTATATAAATATAACCATAAAATGCTTTATTCGTTCAGTACATGATATTATATTAGTTGTGATTTATTAGTTATTGTTTGCAGAGCTTAGTATAATATTAAAATATTTTATAATACTCAGTAAATGCATATAATAATACGTTTACACAATACTATTCGAAGATGGCGGCATACGCTTTGACATATTTATATTACAAATTTCATATATCTCATAGAATGTACATTATAAAACGTCTAACATCTATAATATAATTATTTTAGTTTATGAGTAATAATATTATATTCATTTAAATTTATATTAAAAATGGAAAAAGAACTTACCAAGAAATTCTTCATATTATACAAAAGCAAATCTTACCGACCACGAATACCATAAAAACAATAATAATCATATTCCTATGCATTCCCGATATTAAATATTGTTATAACATTCACTTCCAATGTATTATATTTCTATTATTAGAAATTAAATATTAACATTATTCTCCAGCGTTCTTTTCCGCACATCACGCTCCCGCCAATCCACCATCTTTTTTTTTCAAAATCCATTGCATCATTCTAGACTGCCAGTAATTTATTCAGCCAAAATTATATTTAATAAAAATTAAATTATGAATTATGTTATTACTACCTAAAAATACTATATAAAATAATATTTAACGTTATTATTATATTATTTGTACATTTATATATAGTACGTATCGTTACAATATACTAAATAATTAAAATATTATCGTTATACCAAAAGGGACGTTAGGTTCCGACAATTATATATTTTTTGTGTTAAGTAAAGTTATTCTTTTCATGAACAATTTTCTATAGTGACTTCAATGTTTAAATAAGTAGTCAGTTTAATAAATATAAATATGTATATTTCTCAGAGAACCCAGTGTTAAAATGCTTCGTTCTGCTCTTTTTATCTTTAATTGAGAAAATATTTTTTTGAATAGATAGATTTATATAATAGGTATTTTATACTTATGACTTTATCCGTATGGAATTTAACACCCTTGAATGTTTATTTTATAATTTTATAATAAGATTAGCGTAAATTATTGATTATTATATTAACTATATGCGAGTGAAATTACAATCAAAATCAATCTATATGTTCCAGAGTTTAGGCGAAACACACAAGTAGACATACATAAAAAAAGGTAAAAAATATTGTTTTGGTATAAGTACCGTGTCCCCAATAACCATTTAGTTTAGTGTTTCTATTAGTACAAACAGACACTCCAATTTTATTTGTTTATTAGAAATATATATATACATATTTTATTATATTTTGTTTGTATATAAATCGCATACTATTCTCCCAGTGTATGGAACTGTAGGTTGGTGGGTGTTACCGTAACTCCGTCGCAGGACACAGAAGGGGACGCGCCCAGATGTCGGAAGAATTATTTACTACCATTCCTTACCAACTGCGATATTGCGAATACGTATTTAATGCGTTTGTTTGTTTTATCATTTAAATATTAATACAGAAAAATATTATATTATAATATTGATGAATAAAATTAGATAGTTTAGTTTTCTAGTATTTTTATATATGTTTTATGTGAAATTTGTAAATTAATTTATCATGTAAATTTTTTTACGCTTATATATATATATATATATATATATATATATATATATATATATATTAAAATATAATGCTAGGTTATTCTCATTATATATATCACGATAAAGAAAACTTTTCTAAAACCTAGTACAGTTGAAAATGCTAGTTTTCTGCGGTACATTCAGGCGTAGAAATTTCACGGTACGGTGATGGAATAAATGCTCGCTTGCAACTCACGCCGTGAGGAAGTCGGATTTGGCTAATTTCTATTTTCTTGGATATTTTCTAGAAATAATGCGGTATTTTTTAAAAGACAAAACTACTGAGTTTTTAATAAAAATAATGTTAAGTAAATTTTAAATTGAGGTTCAGAGGATAGAGTCTGAGTGTAAAGAGGATTGGTTGGCAGTTCGATCCTCATTCATGGGAATTACAGTTTATATTATTTTATTTTGTGTAGATACACAGCGAATTTCACCATTAAATAAGCAATATCTCAATGTAGAGACACTCTACTCTATTTATGTACTTTATACAAATTTGTATCGATTAACTATTTTTGGGGTATTTTGATAGAAAACCGAAATTTCAGTTATTTAATAATGGTAATACGAAGCTCGCAGAGTTAATTTTTTCCTATAAAACATAATCCACATAGAATTAAATGTCAAGACACTCCATTCTGCACTTTCCAATCGCAATCAAAACAGGAAGTAATCAACGACACGCTATATCTTACCATAGTTGGAAGTGAAACACAATTTAAATATATACCTCCAACATGTTAATCGAACTGAAACCCATCATGTTTACAGGCAGACTGTCCCACGGGGCTATAATGTATGTACATATATCTAAAAATTCGTAGTTCTTATCGCTTATATTACGGACTGGCACAATCTCACGTTTAGTATCAGTATATCTTTGGGTCGTATTGCGTAGCCTCAAAGGATTCTCTTGGGGGCGATAGGTCAAGGCCCGCGATAGTATTACACCACGCATACGAATAGCAATAGTGATGTTGGTGAAATAAAATGTTTTTAAATTCGTTTAGTGGTAGCGAGTTCAAATATGGAAACGATATTAAGGATTTCTTTATATTAAATAGTAGATTTGTTTTAAAAAAGCCCAGATTCAGGTTCATACTGTATGTTATTTTTTTAATTTCTTTTGTTCGCTCTAGTAAGACAAAGCGCGGCGTTGAGCTCCGTCACTTAATACGGTACGCCATTCAACCGAGCCCGGATTGTCATGACACTAAGTACTTCCTGTCTACCATGGTATGAGAAATAAAAATGTCAACCATTTTTTTATTTATTATTTTTGAATTAATAAATTATAAAGTTTAGTATGTGATTTGAAACACGATGAGTGGTCAAGGTTCTTTGTTTTACCTCTTTGCTTTCGTAAGACAAAGAGCGGCGTTGAGTTCCGGGAAAAAATGTACTACTACTATTTTCATATATTTAACTACGTATTTGCTAAATACATGTACACAGACATTCTTACTTTCACCCGCAGCCAAATTGGTTGTCATTAATCCATCTTTATTACCGAGCATTTGATCAGGATGAATACACACAAAAGTGTGTATGTGAGGTTAAAGATGACTCCGCTCTATTGGAATTGATAGTCGGAAAATTTGCGAATTGACTAAACACGGTATAAAGAATATATATTCGTACAGTTGTTATGTTTGTTTTACAAATTTCGATGGACGATGTGTTCCATACCGGTACTCAACGCCGCGCATTCCAAGTCAAGATGTAATATTAAGTTACTAATAATATTAATTAACTGTCCCATTAGATCACTATAAAAAAACACACTATAAAATATAAAATAATCTAAATATATATATATATATATATATATATATATATATATATATATATATATATATATATATATATATATATATATATATATATAACCCGAATATGTAACAACGGGCCACAATTTTGCCTATCAAGCCGAAGGTACCTTTTGGCTTTAGAAATAAATCAATGCCTACACTCAAGTCACCGATATTCACACATCAGTAGCTTTCTGTGGTCTTATCTCTTCATGGTGGATGGTGGATGTGAGGATCGTATGAAAAACTTTATCTTAGCCTGCTCCTTGATTTGAAGATTAGGTAGTGATGCTGCAAAGTAGATTCATTTCTTTTTTACTCGAAAAAATCAATATATAGGTTTCTTACACATTTCTATATACATATATTCGTTAGAATATTCTTAAAAAAAATTAAATAAAATATTTCTAGATTATCTGAAATTAAGTTAGATTTTTTATCTCAAAAGATAATTTAGAGATAATTATGTTACTTATTCTCTATAAAATCTCATGCCTATAGGTCCTAGGCATTAAATTACACTAGGCAGGTATTTCACAAGGCGATACTATATTTGAATCTAACACATAATGAACTCTAGTCACAATTTTTTACTTATTAAAAAACACAAATATTTTATATTTACATAAAAAAGTAAATATTATTTTTAGTAACGAACCAAATATCTTAACCTATTTCAAGTCACTAACTAAATTGCCAGTCATTCCTTCTAAAATATAGCACAAAGCGTTATGGACAATGAACATTTATAATAGTGCACCTTTACGATGGCGCGATAACGTCATGCACGGTAAAAGCCAAACAAACTGCTCTTTTAGAACAGGTAGAACGAACACGGTGTTTTATATGCATTTTTTAATGCATTTTCTTTTATCTGCACGCATCTATCGCCTTTTTGCTTAGACTATAGTGTTGGGGACACTAAATGTATAAAATATTATAAGTAGAATTATTATTTAATTAATTATTTATTCAAATTACCATGAAATTTCAGTAATCGATATTAAAAAACGTACAAAAGTTTGAACACAGTGGAAATTGTTAATATTTTTTTATACATTTTTAAAATTTAAATGTTTTCTAATCCTAAGTGTGGAATAACACTTTAAAAATAGTAAAATATTAAAAACGTCAGTATAACCAGTCGTATTGGAAGCAGTTCTGAGGTAAGAACAAAATTCTTGGGAGACCAAATTAACAGTTTCTCTTTTGAAATATATTACCGTGAATTTCCATTCGATGCTTCACCCGCGTTCTTACGAATATCTGTCATATACTTTGTTAAAATTATAAATTTATCGAATTATATAATTAATGAATAAATAATTAATTTAATATTGTCTTAGAAATAGCCCACTTACAATCCAACTTTAAAATTAAAATATATACAGATCTATCATTTATACAACTTAACTATAATTATATCTATAAAAGTAGATTATAAAAGAGTAAAAAAATCAATTCTGTACATGCAATACTTAGGAAAAATGTATATGTATATAGCTTCACGCTTTTTTCCCACATGTCATGGTAGATAGAAAGTATTTAGTGTCAAAACACTCAGTACTTCACTTCCCACTAAATTTGAGACATTGCGTGTTGACTGGTGGAACTCAACGCCACTCTTCGTCTTACCAGAGCGATGAAGTCAAAAAAAAATTAAATATTCAATCCCCCAAGTGCGGACCGAACCCACAACTGGTTGCGGTTACAGTCAGGCGCTTTCACACTGCACTGCGCTGCCTTTGTATATAAAAAATATAATTCGAAGGTGAATAATCTAAATATCCACTACGTCGATACTGTTCTCATAAAATATATACAATTGCATGAATTTGCTTTATTATTGTATGTACTACTGTTATACGTTCAACTTTAATATTAAAAAATAATATTAACCACGAGACAGCAAAAGACTCAGCTCCCAATATAACGGAGCCATGGAGGCATACATGGCTGCGAACATTGGGAGATTATTGTTACTATTAAAACTAAATAGGCTATGTGAAGGCTAGATTTAGAAAAAGTAAACGATATTTCTAACGAATTTTAATGAAAATTAACTCCAAACAAATTGAAAGAAACAAGACAAATGAAAACTACAAACATAGCGCCGTATTTAAAATTTATTAAAGTGACAAATAACGTAAAAATAAAACATCATACAGTTAGTTGTAAGTAAGTAAAAGTTAATTGGTTAAAAATTGTTATATTGAGAACAAATCGTTTTATTCTCGTTTAATGAGAGTACCGTTATCTGACAAAAAGTTTGAACCTGTTACCCCCTTGGCCCTGTCACTAGCTAAGAATAGGACCAAATCGGCTATTTCACTTGGCTCCGATACTCTATTTAAAGATGTGCCTTTTTGAAATTGCTCCCAAGTTCCAGGGATATTGGCATTTTCAAGGAAATCAGTTTGTACGGGGCCAGGGCTGACTGTGTTAACTCTCACGCCATGAGGGGCAAGTTCAACAGCCGCACACTGGCTGAAATGATTTAATGCTGCCTTAGAAACGCTATACATTATCAGCGGTGATATAGGTGTCGCGAACAGCCCACCGACACTTGATATCATCACAACATTTCCTTGAGTCTTGATTAAATGTGGCGAAGCTAAGCGCGTCAAATATATAGCAGCGCGTAGATTGACATTCATTACATTATCGTACGCTTTCATTAAATCGCCGCTTAAAAGGCTCCCCAAAACGGCGACACCAGCATTGTTAACTAAAACGTCCAAATGTCCGAACTCATCGATTGTTTGATTTACCAATCTCCTCACTTCGTCGTCTTTGAATATATCAGCCCGAATAACCAGCGGCTGGTTACATTTATTGGCAACCTTGGCCAATTTCTCCGCGTTCCTTCCCACTAGGACTACACGAGCTCCTTCTCCACTGAAGGCTATGGCGGTCGCAGCTCCAATTCCTGAAGATGCACCAGTCACTACAACTACTTTGCCGTCGAAACTCATGCTGATGTCTGAATGGTATGTAAAACCAAAATTGAATGAGAAACGTTTGAAAACTCATCTATATGGTTGCTTTGTAATGATAAATTTATCTTATCTGTGCGCAGTAACCCACTAAATTCGCTATAGGATGTTGATCTTCCTTATAAAAAAATTTTAAATGGCAGACCTGTTCTAGCCTAAAGTAATAATTTGAACATTTCTGTTATTTAAGTAATAAGTCTGGAGTAAAAATGTATGTAAAAATATAATTTAAAAAATACATTTAAACATTAGACATTTACAATCAAATTTTTTTTACAATATGTTAATAAAAAATTATATTTTACGTATTTTTTTTTAATTAAAAAAGAAATAAAATAATGCATAGAATAAAAAAAAACGACAAAAACTTCTTTTCGTCTCTTATCTTTTAAAATTATTGGCTTATTAAGAAATTATTATTATTATTATTATGTATATTCATGCATGTCTCTTTACATGTAATATATGTATAAAAATACTATAAATAAAATATTAAGAAAATCATTTATATCACAAATCTCCCTTATATAGCAGGTAAGGTTAGAAATAAACTCTAGTTTTTTTTTTTAAATAACATTTAATGCACTACAGACTGGGTCTCTACCTTGTTTCCCATATATTACCAAATAAAATATTTTTTGAATTAATATATATATATATATATATATATATATATATATATATATATATATATATATATATTAATATATATTAATATAAAACTATACATATTTTACTGTATATATACTTTCATGTTGTCATTAAATTTATTATTAATAAAAAAAGGGGTTTAGATGTGAGGTCCTTTTCCCACCATTTGGTGACCATGACCGCTATGGTGGAGAACGTGACCGTTTATTTCCTATCTTTTATGGCAATCTTAGAGAAACTGTTACTGCCCAGAACATTACCTTTCTACCTTTAGACACACTTGGTACCCTCTTTGGACATGTATGCAAAGATCACAACAAAACAAAGATTCTTAATACAATAACTTCGTCGGTCGTGGCGCAGTGGGATTTGATTGTAAGCTGACTTGGTTCAATTTTAACTCAAAAGATTAATTGATTTTCATTCTCTTATATTCTCTTGCATTCTCTTACTTTCTCTTCCATCCTCTTACATTCTCTTACATTCTCTTACATTCTCTTACATTCTCTTACATTCTCTTACATTCTCTTACATTCTTTTACATTCTCTTACATTCTCTTACATTCTCTTACATTCTCTTACATTCTCTTACATTCTCTTGCATTCTCTTACATTCTCTTACATTCTCTTGCATTCTCTTGCATTCTCTTGCATTCTCTTACATTCTCTTACATTCTCTTACATTCTCTTACATTCTCTTATATTCTCTTACATTCTCTTACATTATCTTACATTCTCTTACATTCCCTTACATTCTCTTACTTTCTCTTATATTCTCTTATATTCTCAGATAAAACGGAGCGTTGAGTTCCACCAATTAACACATTTGAAATTCTCGATACTAGGTACTTTCCGTCTAGCATGCTATGAATGATAAAAAGCGTAAAGTTAAAAAAAATACATATAATTGAGACACGTTATTCAACGCCGCGTGGATTTATAATAGGATCTTATAATCATATTACATAAACAGCCAATTTCCTATTATTCATTGATCAAATGTTGTTTTATTGAGCATTTACTATGATCTAACCGGCCTCTATGATCTGAATTATTTTGTGACCTGTCTAAATATTGTATACACATTTTCAAATGCATGTGAACACTGTTACAGATAAAGTAGTTTTATTACTAGTAAAATTAATTTTAATATGTACTTAAATAACATATATATAAATATATATATATATATATATATATATATATATACATATATATATATATATATATATATATATATACATATATATATATATATATATATATATATATATATATATATATATATATATATATATATATATATATATATATATATATATATATGTTATATATATATATATATATATATATGTTATTTAAGTACATATTAAAATTAAATAATTAATAATTAAAATTATATATATATATATATATATATATATATATATATATATATATATATATAATTTAATAAAATAGAATCTTAATTATAATTTTATATCTTACTACAAATATATCTTACTAAGCCTGGTTAAGTAGGTTAAGAAAAGAAGAGCTAAGACCGGTACTTTGTTCACGTGGAATTTAACATGCGTGTGTGTGCGCGTGTGTGTGCGCGTGTGTGTGCGCGTGTGTGTGCGCGTGTGTGTGCGCGTGTGTGTGTATGCGTGGCTGTGTATGTGTGTATGTTTGTGTATGTGTGTATGTTTGTGTATGTGTGTGTGTGTGTATCTGTGTGTGCCTGTGCGTGTGTGTGTTAGTTTATAAATCCAAAATCAAAATAGCCCAAGCGGCTCCTTATTACATCACCTAAATAGATAATGAAAGTTCCGTCAAACTGTTTAGCCATTCCAGAGATTAACCAGAACAAATGGGCATACAAATGCATACACACGCAGATAAATAACATGTATACATTTTATACAAAAAGAAACGATGATTTTAATATTACAAACAGATATTGTATTATTTTTTAGTATAGATGTTTCCGTCTACATAATTGTACACACATATATACGTATAATTAAGTAAAAGTATTTATTCTACAAACAAGATAAGAAGTAGGTGCAATGCACTCTCTATTTACATTTTACTGCTTAGAATATTTTCACGTGTCCGTAATTCTACTTCTTTGATTATTTGAAAAATTATATATAATTAGATAGGTACAATAAATATATCAATAATGTGTGAAAAAAAACCGTTTCATATAGATTAGATAGAAAGCATATGTTAAATAATTTACTATTTTTAAAGTGTTATTCCACACTTTTACACGCGATTACAAAACATATTCTTATAGAACGTATAAAAAATTGAACGCAGCGGGATTTGAGGTTGAAAGAAGAAAAAAATTATACATTTTTTCAAAACAATGTTTTCTAATACTAATTGTGAAATAACACTTTAAAAAATAATGAATTATTAAATTTAAATAGCAATCTCTATTGTTAAACGATTATTTCTTAATAATCTTTGAGTAGCAGGAATTTGTGAAAAATCTTTCTACTAAAAGTATAAGAATTTCAACACAGCCGTTAGGTAGTAGAACGCATGGCTTAACGGCCAGAGTGCTTGGACGGTTTCCCACTGTGTTCAAATTTTTATACGTTTTTTTCAAAATGTACTTAAAACATACAAATAAATGAATTACAAAAAACCAACGAAATTTAATAAAAAAAACAAATAACATAAATAATTTATTTCAAATACAAAAGTAATTCGATATCAATAAGTGAATGAATAGCTATTTGATCATAATTTTCATGCGAAAATTAATGATAAGAACGCTTAACTTGCACGCCGTTGTGTGACACGAAATCTGGGCATGTGACAGTCTTGGTTTTGGCACTAGCCACTAGAAAATCACTAAATCGGCCATTTCCGGAGGTTGGGTCACTTTGTTCAGAATAGTGATGCCTTAGTGATGCCTCGTTCCAATTAAAATTCATTCGCAAATTTGTACAAGGTGTTCAATTGTTCCTGGATTAATAGTATTTACTCTGAATTCATGTTTTCGAATCTCAAAAAGTAAAATAATCTACAGCGAAATAGATACAATCGTGTAGTTCTCGGTCACGAGTCTGCGAGCGCACCTTTAGTATAATTAAAATACTATATATAGAAAAATTTAAAAAATGAATAGCTGACAAACAACGCACTTCTATGGTTCTATGCTTCTATGGTTGTGTGAAAGGGATTGCTCTTTACAAGACCGTCTTTTGTTTTGTACATATTTGTTTTTTTATTATTTTATTGCTAGCTGGGCCCTCAACTCTGTCTACTTGGAATTTAAAATCTCTGAGAGTTTATCTTATAATTCTAAAAAAAAGTAACCTAAGTCACTCGTTATTAGATCAGTTATTTGTCAGAGAAATTCTTGTTAAAATTAGTCCAGCTGTTCTTGAGATTAACCTGAACAAAGTGACAAACAGATAACGTATGTATACAAATTTGGTATATGTAACGAGTGTATTTGCATTTGTATTAAGTAAAAATAAGTATGAGAAGATAAAAAGAAAAGTATGACACCATCATGGCCCAGAGGGGCAACGTCCAAATGTAATGACTGGTTGTGGATTTGATTACCACTCGAGAAAATGATTGAATATTTGTAGAGTCCACTTCTCAGTATACATTGGTTGGTTTTCGGACGGAAAGCAGTTATCGGAGTGTCTTGACACTAGACTGTCTCTGGCTACCCTGCTATGCGTCTGTACTGTTTTATTTTAATACTAGCGGCCGGCTTGCGGCTTCGCCCTCGTGAATCCAATATAATATAGCTATTTGTATTTTTTGACCTACACGAGTTCTTACTTAAATAACAGATTTTGTCAAAATTTATAATACTTCATGTAAAAAATATTTATAAAACTTCATATAAAATTGCGCGAGTCCTTAAACCTTTATAATCTCACGCTATCGTAGAAGCTGTTAAATGTCGAACGTCGACGAACATCTTCTACCTCCAAATTTCATGTTATCTTGGACAGGTTGTATGGACATGTGATTTCATACATCTACTTATGATCTACATCTGATTTCCCTTTCCCACATATGGCACCACGACCCACATGTAATCTTATTCATCCACACATGATATCATGGTCCACATCTAATTTCACTTATCAACACATCCACCATAGTCTACATATGTTTTTTCATACCATTGACTTCACTTTTGATTCACTTGTAATTTTTATTGTTCACATGTAGCATCATGGTCCATATGTGATTTTACTCATCCACATATGACACCATGGTCCCCATGTCATTTCACCTATCCACATGTGCAACCATGGTCTACATATGATTTTACTCATCCACATAAGATATTATGGTCCATATGTAATTTGTACTTTCCACCCATGTGACCATAGTCCACATGTGAATTTACTCATGCACATATGACACTATGGTTCACATTTGATTTCACTCATCTATATATGACACCATGGCCCACATGTGATTTGACTCGTCCACACATGCTACCATGGTCTACATATGGTTTTACTCATCCACATATGACATCTTGGGCCACATGTGATTTTACTCGTTCATATATGAAATCATGATACACATGTCATTTCACCTATCCACATATCCACATATGTTACCATTGTCTATATATGACTTGTCCACATATGACATCTTGGCACACAAGTAATTTTTGTCGTTCACATATGGCATCATGGTCCACATGTGATTTTACTCATTGACATATGACACCATTTTCCACATGTCATTTCACGTATCCACATATCCACATATGCCACCACGGTATTTGTCCACACATGATAATGTGGCCCACTTGTCATTTACTCATCCACGTATGACATCTTGGCCCACATGCTATATTTATCGTCCACATATGACATCATGGTCCATATGTGACATCATGGTCCACATGTGACATCATGGTCCACATGTGATTCTACCCATCAACATATGCCATTATGGTCCACATATGATTTTACTCATCCACATAAGACATCATGGTCCACATATGATTTTACTCATTCACATATGACATCTTGGACCACATGTGATTTTACTCCTTTATATACGACATCATGGCCCACGTGTAATTTCACTCATCCACGTATGTCACCATAGTCTACATATGACTTTACTCATCAACATATGACCCTATGATCCACATAGGATTTTACTCGTCCACGTACGACGCCTTCGCCACACGTCACAAGCCATCGGGGTGCAGTGGAACTGAGCACAAAGTGCTAGACTGCAAATGCAATTGGTTGTGTGTTCCATTACACTCGGGGAAAAGATTATAATATAATTATTTCTATTTTTGACGTGTTAATTGAATCACAAGCATTTGTCATTTTTTAATATTAAATTTGAAATTATGCTAAATATTTTATGTATAGAAATGACTTTTCTACTCTTTTATTATATAGTAGCGGCCGGCTCACGGCTTCACGATTTTATCCCGCATAGCAGGGTAGACAGAAAGTACCTAGTGTCAAGACACCCCGTACTTCGCTTTGAGTGGTGGAACTCAACGCCGCACTTTGTCTTTTCCAGAGCGAGGAATTGAAAATAATTTAAATATAATCACTCCCCCGAGTGGGGAACCCACAACCGGTCGCGTTACAGTCTGACGCTGTCACACTGCGCCACGGCCGGCCTTATACTAATGATATTATAATAAGAAAGGGTCCAACAAATAAACTAAAGTTAAAAAAGTTAAAACTGTTACTATTTGGTGCACATTGTAAGATTAAGATGACATGGTTTACAACTATATTAAACTATTTTAAAATTCTTACAGCCATTACGATATCCATAACATACATTATTGATTGTCAAAATATTGTATTAACTGAAATTATAAATTAAAATTAGTTCCCCTGAGTGGAAATCGAATCCACAACCAATCATGTTTACGCCGTCCCACTGCACCACGATGCCCTTAATAATCAATAAAAAATATGAAAAACGTTATTATACACTACGCAAATAAACATGGTTCACTTGACATCGATTTGGTTTTTATTTTTTAGCTGTGTTTAAATCATTTTCTGCTTAAAAAATCACTCTCCAAACATTACCTTTCCTACAATTATAAGTAACATATGATATGGTTAACTTATACAGAGCAAACTTCAGTATAAATTTTATAAAGATATAATATAAACTTAACATATACTAGATAAAATATTTTTTTTGGGTTAGGATTGTAATTATCATAACTCACTTTGGTGAGGCACACAAAATTAAGTATTTCAGATAAAATAAAGAGTCTTATCATGCTTGCTAGAGCCTATACATTAATTATAACAGATTTTACGTATCTCATCATACTCTTAATATTATTTTGCTAACAGATGTATTGTGCCCCACTTTACGATTAATTCTCCAGTAAACATTTTTGCAAATAAATTATTTTAAAAAATATAATTAAAACCATCTGTAAACATCGCTTAAAATATTGTATAATTTTCAGAAGTGGGTAAATTTGAAAAAAAATTTCAAGCAAATTTGACAACAGTGTCGATGGCGCTTATTGTAATTGACTGATGAAAGATTAGTATCTAAAATCAATTATTTGATTCTTATGAAATATATATATATATATATATATATATATATATATATATATATATATATATATATATATATATATATATATATATATATATATATATATATATATATATATATATATATATATATATATATATATATATATATGTTAATTTTTATAGATTTTATTCTAATAACATTACTATGTGGGATTAGAAAGATTTTGCAAGCGATCGATGTAATTTGACGGAATTCAATTTCTTTTTAGAGGAATTACATTTAATATTAGAATTAAATTATCCAATATGATGCTCCAAGCTTTAAGCTATAACAATGTAAAAAATCATTCCTATCTATCTTTTAGTTAACAATATAAATATATATTTGTGAGTTCCAGTTATTTATTTTTTATATTTTGAATTTTCTTAAATTAATACTAATATTAAGATAAAAACTAATTATTATAATTTCATCACCAGCACTTCTATTAAATATATATTAAGGTTTAAAATTTAAATTTTTGATTAATTTTTTATGTAAAGAATTGATTTTCTCCTATTTTATTATATAAATATAAACATTGATTACAAACAGAGACTCCAATTTTCTTTATATGTATAGATTATTATTAATTCGGTAAAAAATATATATAAATATACAACAAATATGTAAAGGCACATATACTATTCCAGTAGAAAAAGCTACGAGATCCCTTAAGGGCAACAAAGTAGGTAACGGTACTTTACGGTACTTTTTCGTCTCACAATGTGATTCTCTTCATGCATGGTCTTAAGGGACTATTCGAACTTTTAAACTACTTAATTATTTAGTTTGTTTAACTTTTTTGTACGTTTGCTAAAACATTGTTACGTGGATTGTATTGTAGAAGTTTCAGTCTGTATCGCGTATATAAAGGGAGTAAGAGATGACCTAGTGTCAAAATACTATTTTATATATTTATATATGTATATATATATATATATATATATATATATATATATATATATATTGTGAAGATGATCAGTTTTTAGATACATGATTTATTAAACGAAGTTTAGTCCATTTCCTTTAAATTTTTAACTGGTAACTTCGAATTTAAAACACTCCTTTCTGCACCTGTTTCAAACTTATCTTGTCAGTATTGTCAGTCCAACTAAGCAACTAATAAGTCCTACTAAAAAGGGAAGCTAAGAGAATCGGTAGTCAAAACACTAGTCTCGTCTTAATTTTTATGTTATCGTAAAATATATTTTTTGTTCTTATAGATTATAGATTTATTACACTTTTAGTCTATTTTTTTATTGGTAACTTTGAATTTAAGACTCTATTTTCTGATCAATTTCTTGAGATATTGCGTGTGAAATAAAACAATATTAAACGCTGCCTTCACGCATTGCCTTGTAGGGTTTTATATGAAAATAATTTAAAAACATAAGGATTGTTAGCCTCAGTGGTAACATCAAGACTGATAATACCAACTATTTTATAATAACTGATGGTTCGTAAGTATCTAATAATTAAATAGTATTTGAAATGAAACTAAATTAAAGGTATTAATCGTGTATATTTTGGTATTCAAAAGTATATTTTTAGAAACCTGACAGCAACAGACCACCACCTTAGTCTACCTGTGACCACGGACTACTGTAAAGTGTTAGAAATGTTCAGTTTCCAAAAAAATAATTTCAAATACCAAAATATATACGATTAATCCGTTTAAAATAATTTCTTTTCAAATGTATATAAAAATCGCGAAAATCAAAGATCTTATTAAATAAAGAATATATTAAGTTTAAGATAATAATTCACACATATAGAAATTGAATCCATATCTATTACGGTCAGACACTGTTCTACTGTGCCACGACAGTGTTATAGCCTGGCACATACAGAAACATAAATATAAAACTTTCTGTCATATTTTCGTGTATTCGCTAATAAAACGTAAAACATCTTAGTTGCATTTCTACTTCAGTAATAAACGATAAGGCCGACAATACCGAACCCTTCTCTCACTTTTATTGCCCTCAAGAGGCAGTAACGTAGAGACGATGTTTAAGAGAATCCACTTTATAGCCCAACTATTTTATATGAGATGTATCACTTTGTGATAAAACTGACGATTTTGTAATGTCAAATGGAAAATGCTTGGGGCTAGTCGTGGCGCAGTGGACAGCGTCTGACTGTAAACGCGATCGGTTATGGGTTCGATCCCCACTCGGTGGAGTGATTTGTTTAAATTATTTTCATATCCTCGCTCTGGTAAGACAAAGTGTGGCGTTGAGTTCCACCACTCAACACGCAATGTCTAGAATTCGGTGGAAAGCAAAGTACGAAGTGTCTTGATACTAAATATTACTTTCTGTCTACCCTACTCTGCAGGATAAAAAGAGTGAAGCTAGAAAAAATTAGCTTCACGCTTTTATCCGCAGAACTGTCTACCCTAGACAGGACCTAGTGTCAAGACATTGTACTCTCTCTTCCAGCGGACTCATTGAGTGTTGAGTGGAACTCAACGTCGTGCTATGTCTTACCAGAGCGAAGAAATGAGAATAATTTAAATACAATCTTTCCCTCTAGTGAGAAACGAACCCATAACTTATAGTATTAACAGTAAGACGCGACCCACTGCGCCACAAGCGGCCTCTTAAAAATATAAGAAACCAATTCGTCTTGATATCTATAATGTTAGAACATTCTTCGGGAGGTGATGACAAAGAAATTGCTGTACAAATGAAATATTCGTGTAAATGTTCGATCACAACGTTATCGCTGAGGGGATCTGTTATAAGACGCACCTATATAAATTGGCCTTTTTTGATGGTATTTTTTTCTTTGTATCTTTTTCATTTTGGAAGACGTCTGAAGTACATATAATATTTATGTTGTTATTATACACAGTATTATTACAAAGTGATGGTTAGTGATGAATGTGTTGTTAAGAATAAGAAAGAACACAAAGTGCGGCGTTAAGTTCCGTAACCTAACACGTAATGTCACAGTTTATCGGAGATAGATATTAGAAGGAGTGTCTTAACTCTATGTTCATTCTGTATAACCTGTTATATAATAACGTTATTCACTTACGTAAAATTAAAAAGAATGAATGACATGTCATTAGACTTAGGAATTTGTTATATTATTATATTATTATTATAAAATAATAAACCCAATATAATCTGGATTTCTATCTTTATTTTCATTTTTAAGCGTGAAGCTATCACGCTTTTTATCTCGTACAACTACATATGTACTTAACTTTTCGCCGAATTTGGGCCATTGCGCGTTGAACGGCGGAACTCAACGCCGCGCTTTGTTTTACTAGAGCGAGATAATAAACATAAATAAATATAATTACTCCCCAGAGAAGGAATCGAACCCATAATTTATTGCGTTTATAGTCAGTGTCACAATGCACCACGACCGGTACTCAATATTTTCATATTTATACGTTTATCATTTTTAACGTATTATTTTAATTGTAGAAGAAATATATAATATATTTACTATTTTTAAAGTCCACACTTAGAATTAGAAAACATTTTTTGAAATAATATATTATATAGCATGATATACGCTCAGGCAATTCGCATACAAGAAATCAACAAATTAGAACAAACGCTACAAAATCCCATAAATAATAACAGAGAAACGCTTGAAATCCCCATGGAAACAAGTGAAAAAAACAAATTATATTCATAGAAATTTAGAATTATTATTACCTAATGAGTTTGTGAACATGCATAAAATATGAGACCCCACTCTTATACTTTTGGCCGAGAAGTGCCCTCGCGCTTCGTGTCAAGATGTTATATTCACGGAATAATAAATTACGGTTATCTCGCCCGCCAACAATTATTCCAGGCTAGGCCCATTTTTAACAATTTGTTGAGGACACAACAAAAGAAATGCTATTCATATTTTTTTTTCTGACGTACGCCGTTTACGGCTGTGCGTAAGCGGTTTTTTTCCGCAAGGAATAGGTCTAACTACGTTTGGTTCGTTTTTTGTATATGTATAATATTAAATATATTATATCAAATATATTATATTAAATATATTATACTTATATTATATATGTATAAACGCACTATCGACTTATTGATATATGAATATATCGATTGTTATTATATTTATTATTTGTTTTATAGGAGTTGTATCCGAAGTCGAGGTTGAGGCGGTTTATGGCGCAGTGTGACCACTTGAGTATACTCTATATTTAAATTATTTTCACTTCCTAGCTGTGTTAAGGCAAAGTGTGGCGTTGAAATCCACCACGCAATGTCTCAAATTCAGCGGATAAAAGCGTGAAACTATATACAAAATAATAAATACAATCATATAAATTATTACAAGAAACTCGCGTCTTAAAGTTTTACCACTATAGTATCTGTATTCTGTTTTACTTATTTCAACAATTAAATTAAAAGTCAAGACTATCTTGACTTTAATATACTAAGGGTGTTCCCATCCATTTCCGCACAAACAGCAATCTGTTCTACCCAACAATATTTATGGTGGATTTCCCAGAGATCCTACAAAAATTCATGTCCAGGAGTCATGTCAAACATTTGGCTTGAATATCAGAGTCGAAAAGACGGAGGTGTTCTCTGGATGTTCATAGTCACGAAACGCTAATTATCAACCTCGGCGAAGACGAGCTGAGGCAGGTTACAAGGTTCTGTTACCTAGGGAACACGTTATCATCGAAGTGACCTTAACATTAAAGTGAATAGCAGAACACTAAGGTCTTTTATCCCCATGACAGTCAAGTCATGTCAGTCAAGCTCGCTACAAAAAATATATATTAATAAATCTATATGGCATTCGTACAGCCAAATATACTATATTACGCCAAGACATAAACCGTATATTGTCGATTTCGGCGTAAAATCCTTAACATCTGAAGCAATACTGATGTGGTCTTAGTGGCTGAAATCGGCTGAAAACAAACAAAAGTTTTCAAATTAATTGACACCCATATCACAATGTATCATGATTACACACACTCCGTTCTTTGCTATAGTAGTATAAAGCGCAGTGTTTAACTCCGTCACAAAGCAAGAATATATCAATTATATTGTTTCATTTTGCTTTATAAATTGAGATGAATGAAAATAGAAGATCCAAATCTAATAAGCACCATTCAAATTCTATGTACTTATCTAGGTTTTAATATTTTAAAATAGTAATATATATTTTGATTTTTTAGCTTTACGCTTTTATCCTGCATATCAGGATAGATAGAAAGTATCTAGTGTCAAGACACTCCGTACTTCGCTTTCTATAGAATTAGAGATATTGCGTGGTGAGTGGTGGTATTCAACGCAGCACTTTGTCTTTACCAGAGCGAGGAAGTGAAAATAATTTAAATATAATCACTCCTCCGAGTGGGATCGAACCCACAACCGATCGCATTTACAGTCAAACACTGTCCCACTGCTCCACGGTCGACTTCAGTGATATAATGAATTGTCAATATTGATGTCACATTTAGGTTTCAACCAACCGCAAATGGTTTAGTCAAAATTTCAATATTGCTAAATATTACGAGGTTATCTCGGTTAATTAAATTTATATCAGATACTAATTATTTGGAATATCGTGGCGCTGTAGGACTGAGTCTAAATGTGAATGAAATTGGTTATAGGATGAATTCCGATCGGTTTGGTAAGACAAAGCACGGCGTTGAGTTCCACAACTTCGCAATAAAAACGTGAAGGTGTTTTTATTTATTATTGTTAATACAATTTTTATTTCAATTATATATGTTTACATTCGTTTTAAATAAAAAAATGATCACTGGTATAAACAACACACAGTGATGTACGAGGTACGTATAATCTAAAAGAAATCAATATCGCAAGTCCGATTTGGAGCGCCCTTCGTCGATTTTGGCAAACATCTAAAAACTATGGAGACTCCAATATATTGATAATGATATTTTTTTTATAGTGAACCAAAAATTCTTAATTTTTTTATGAAAAAATAAGCCTTTACTGGTGTCAAGACACTCCGTAATTATAATAAATACCTTTTTTCGTAAAGAACTTTTAAAACGTATATTTAATTTTAATGTCATGTTTAACTAAAATTAAAAAATAGCAATTTTACATAAAGTTTTACGCTAGTCTCTTTTTCTTTAAGCAAATAGAATTTAGTGTCTAGATTCTTCGTTTTCCGCTCACTGTCCACTACTGACCAGTTATAAATATATTTTTCTCACCAGAGCGGTTATTAGTTTAATAACAAGCATTCCTCTGAGCGAACATCCAACCAACTGCCTTTGCGTTTACAGTCAGTCTGTTGCACTGAGCCACAATGGCCTCTGAGAAAATAATTTATCCATAACATATCTTCTCTATTAATTATTTTAGCCTTGAAATATTTTCGCTTTTAAATACAACGGGGATCCGATAACGTAAGCTTGACAACGGTACCATATATACATATATAAAAACAAGGTTTTTACCATGATTGATAGCATGATATTACGAGCTTTTGTTTTGTTTTATTTTACCTATTCGCGTAGGCAGAGGGAACCTAGAGCAAGTCAATTCTGTTTTCTAAACTCATTTTAGATATGTTATTTGTGACCGTTTTGGTGTGTTTCATGATTTTCCTTGTGTTTTACAGCACCGTGCAGCGTTTAGTTACGTATAGAAAAAAAAGGTAGTTGAAAAAAAAATACTATTATTTAAGTTGAAGAGACAATTTAGCATTAAAATGAATATATGACAATCTTCAAAATTTTTTTTTTCGTTTATTAAAGAAAATCTTAAATTTTACAACTTGTTCTATCATTACATGTAACAAAGTAAAATTTTAGGGGTTGTCTAAAGTTCGCCCTTCGGACAGTCACCCCATTTCGTTAGATTGAAGGTTATTCAACCGGAGGGAGGAATCGTAGGGTTAGAATTTATTTTACTACGGCCACACTCTGTGTGTTAATTTTGTGGTCAAAATTTTTGCACTTGGATTTGTGTTTGAATGGTTGTTTTGATTATTTTCAGATTTTGGATGGGTATTACTGATTTTGATATATTTTTTTAAGCTTTACGCTTTTATCCCGCATAGAAGGGTAGACAAAAAGTATCTAGTGTCAAAACACTCCGTACTTCGCTTTTCACTGAATCCGAGACATTGCGTGTTGAGTGGTGGAACTCTACGCCGCACTTTGTCTTTTACCAGAGGAAATGAAAATAATTTAAATATAATCACTCCACCTTGTGGGGATCGAACCTACAACCTACCATGTTTACAGTCACACGCTGACCCACTACGCCACGACCAGCCTCAATTTATTTCAATTTATTAATTTTAAGTATGTATAAAATAATATTTTCAATTATTATTTTATGCTATTATGGTACAGAAGAACAGTAAAGGTGAGGTTGTGGGTTCGATCTGTCATTCAAAAAGCAAAGTCAAAGGAAATGTTATAAATATTTTTTCTAATTGCTGGTTATAGGAAAAAAATTTTTAAAGAAAACAAATTTGGTGTACCATATGTATCACTTTTCATGTTATAGACTTAACATGGTGAATGGAATATCACGCTAGTTTCTTTCCGTTTGTAAGCTTATAAAGAAAAAAGAGACGATGGGGGCAGTAAGACTGTAAACACGATTGGTCATGGGTTTGATTCCTATTCAGGTATATGATTTTCTTTTCATTTCACTGCTATACTAGGATAAACAATCTCGTTCACCACACAACGTGCAATTTCTCGATTACGGGTGAAAAAGCAAATGACGAGTGTTGCCACTCTAGGTTGCCTTTTACTATTCCGCTAACCGACATAAAGGATGTAGCTGTGAAAAATATGTGCAGCTAAAATTATTTTGCGAATTTGATTTTTTAGTTAAATTATTATACGATACTGTTATATTGTCTCATGGAGATATATTATTTTTTTCTCTTTTTCTTAGGTTCACGCTTTTATTCAAGACACTCCGTAATGCACTTTTCGCCAAAGTCAAACATTGCGTATTGAGTCGCGGAACTCAACGCCGCATTTTGCCTTATCTGAGCGAGCAAGTGAAAATAATTTAAATATAGTCATATCCTCGTGTGGGAAACAAATCCACGACCGACCGTTTTAACAGTCAGATACTGTCCCACTGCGCCACGACCTCCTATTGTATATGTACTATTTTAATTCTCTTAATAATATATTGGAGAAAGAAACTTAACTACGCTTGTTATTTAATTGATTTTCCATATTGTATACGAACCTATAACAACCGGCTCAAACTCTTAGGACACGATAAAACATTATTTAAATATACATATATAAAAATAATAACGCAGAGAAATAATTTATAAAAGCAATTACATGAAAGGAATAAAAATCACCATTATAATAATAACATCTTCCGTATGTACCTTAAACGTAATTGAGACTCATCTTTCTCCTTGTTACGATTATTTCAAACAGATTGGACGATGGCCCATTAAAAAATGTTTGTATAGAATTTTAGACGAAATTATTCATATAATAATTGCTTTTGGAGTTTGAATTTAAATGAAATATATTCCATATATATTTTGTGACAGAAATAACTTTATGTTAATTTTAAATATTTTTTTTTTATCTGTAGTGTGAAATAATAATTTAAAAATATTAGAAATATTTATGAATTAACATTCTCTCTTGTCAATCGATTGTTTCTTAGAAATAATCTTTGGGTAGCAGAAATTTGTAAAAATCAATACCAGTACAATTAATTGTAACAGATGTATAAGAATTTCAACGCAGCCAGATGTAGAACGTATGGCTTAGTGAACAGAACACTTGGGGGATTTCCAAGAGACGCGGGTTCGAATCCCATTGCATTTAAATTTTCAAAATGTTTTCTAGTTATAAGTGTGAAACACTTACTAAATTTATAACTTATAATGTGTATAGGAGTAACTCTCAGTTAGCGTCTGACTCTAAACTCCCATTTCCAACTCGATTCCCACTCATGGGAGTGATTATATTTAAATTATTTTCACTTCCTCGCTCTGGTAAGACAAAGTGCGGCATTGAGTTCCACCACTCAACATGCAAGGTTTCGAATTCGGTGGAATGCGAAGTGCGAAGTGTCTTGACACTAGGTACTTTATGTCTACCCTGCTATGCGGGATTACAATACTTAGCAATATATACATATATCCCAAATTCATATATATATATATATATATATATCCCAAAAGAAATTCAGCCGTGATAACGATCGCAGTTGCAACTCGACGTGTAATTAGCATTTTTTATTGTCGCCCGTCACGAAGGGTTGACACTGGGCGTAATTGGGCCATTACTCGGAAATTCGGATACACGTGTTGCTATTAACATAATTGTGGAAAACTTCGTGTCGACAGCGCGATCTTTAGTACGCTTTTTGATTTCATAAACTGCTTGTTGTTTATTGTACTCGTGTAGGGATTTTTTTTTGTGATTTATTGTATTTTTTTTTGGATTTTTGGAGTTATTTCTATGGATTTTTGTGTAAATCACAAAATGACTTTGTAATTGTTGACGATAATTCGATCAGATTCATAGGACATGGGTGTCTTCTGTCTATTAAGAAATCAAACGTTAACTTCACCTATTTTACATAAAAATATCTTAAATCTTAATTATTAACGTATAATTATATACGTTCGTACGTAACTACGTATATAAATCTAGTTACGTCTCGAATTCGGTGGAAACCGAAGTACGGAGTGTCTTGACACTAGGTACTTCCTGTCTAACCTGCTATGCGGGATAAAAGCGTGAAGCTAAAAAAAAATAGAAAAAGATCTAGTTTCAAGAAATCCCATCCGTAGCATACTTAGAGAAGATCATAGTAAATATCTATCTAGTCTACCTATTACTGAAATCTAAGTAACTAATTCCACGGTTTGCTTTCTAAACAGAACAAAGCATATTCTGAAATTGAAATTAAATCTACAATCACGTTTACTTGGAAACATGCCACAATATCATATAGCTTTATAATGTCAGCATTAGAGTGTTATATGAATACTATTACACATTTAAAAGCTTTATTTTAAGCTTCGTTTCCGTTTATGAAAGAAATTATGAGATTGGAGTACCTAGTCCCCTTTTTTTTACTTTGGCCTATTTTGGACATGAAGTAAATTGTGTTTACCTCTTTAAAACATAAATCACCCGCTAATAACGCAGAGAGAGCATAGAAACGAACTCTTTGTTCTTCTTTTTCCATTAATTTTATATTTTTTGGCAATTTTATATTTTTTTTAATACGCGCTTTTATCTTCTACCAAAACAGACTAGTCCAATAAATATAAAGAATACTCGGAAAAATAAGCTAAAAAGGCTTATAAGTTCAATTAAATACTACAAGACCGGCCAAGTCAACACAATCGCCAATACAAAGTATGGTATAAAACAAGCAAAGTTTCGAAATCAACCCGTAGCTCCGGCTATCTTTTAAACGTTTTCAATATAGACATCAGGCGAAGTAAACGGGATGCTTCCGATCGAAATTTACCTGCCGACTGGTAAAGTTTTGCATTGGTTTATAAACTTTCCTACTACACCGCAACGTGGATGCTTTAAAAAATATTTGTGTATAATTTATTTATATATATATTTTTTACAGCTTCACCCTTAATACTGAATATTATTACAATCAGAGAGAACTTAGTGTGTTGACGCTAAGTTCTTAGGATTAGGTGTCTGGACACTAGATATGAAGTGGACACTAGGCATATCAATCGGCGAAACTCAACGCCGCGGTTTCTATTACGAGTATAATTTCTGTTTAATATGATTCTGATTAGATCTTCATATTGTGTGGACCATGGTCATAGAGGGATGTGAGTTAGGGACGGACTGCCAATTATAATGACACCTGTCACTTGCAATGTAAGCTACAGTAAAGGTTTATCTTTTTTTTTATATTTGTTAAAAGGAAACTTCTTTATCGTAGGACGAAAGAAATTTTATAACAATGTAAAAAAAATGTGACATTTTCCTATTACGAGCCATCTTTATTTCAAAGTCACATTTTTCCGTTGCGCGCCATATTTCTTTCTAAAGGTGCGCTCACTGTGATCAAAATCCTGCCTTAATACAAGTAACGTGCTTAAAATTTTGTTTATATAATTTTGCTGGCCAGTCATAGCGCAGTGGGACAGCGTCTGACTGTAAACGCGATCAGTTGTGGGTTCGATCAAACCCTCAGGGTAGTCATTATATTTATAAGTAATTAGTTTCACTTCCTCGCTCTTTTAAAACAAAGCGGGAACTCAAAAGAATAGCTTATATATATATATATATATATATATATATATATATATATATATATATATATATATATATATATAGCTTCACGCTTCATCCCTGGCGGGGTAGTCAGAGAGTACGGAGCGCCAAACGCTACGGTCCCTGCATTCCTCTTTCGCCTCGTCCACAGTCATTATCCTCTTCATGCATGCCCTTCGGGGGGTCCTCATACTTTCCTTCCTACGATACTGTGTTTTCGAAGGTCAACCGAGGTCTCCCCCGACCTTTCGTACCCCACACCTTGGCTTCATAAATCTTTCTTACCATTCCTTCATCGCTCATTCTTTCAACGTGCCCAAACCACCTGAGCACGTTCTTTCTCATTCTTATTGTGACATTCACGCTTACACCTGCCATTCTGCGTATCTCCTCGCTGCATATACGGTCAGCTAAGCTGACTCCGCATATCCGACGAAGAGATCTCATCTGTACTGCATTCATCTTTCTTTCATTCTTGTTTTGACACACCCACGTGTTGCTGCCGTATAACAACGTCGGTATCAGTACTGCATTGTGAACAGCAAGATGTGCAGGTACGCTGACGCTTTGCCGTCGCATCAATGCAGCAAGAGCACCGTTAACCCTGTTACCGGCAGCAATACGCCTTTCCGCATCCATTTCGTATCTTTCATCTCTACTTAACATACTTCCCAAATATATCACCTCATTCACTTGTTCTAATATCTTTCTATCTACCATAATTTTGCATTCCGTTCTTTCTTCGTCTCTTTCAAATTCAAGAATCTAAGTTTTACTAAAAAATAGCTTACTTTAATCAATTCTTATAAAGTTGTAAATATCGTATAATTTTCGAATTGTTTTTTTTTATTTTATTATTGCACTATTTTTCTATATAGCTGCTTGGGGCTTCTTGACTTCTAATTGACTATGAAATATCTCTGAGACGGAAGTCCAAATTTGTCCTTTTTAACTCATTGAAACAATGCTAGATTTTCCTTTTGATAAGTGAATTATGGGTTACCATAGCCAAATCTTCACTTTATGTCACTTCACGTATGTATGTAAAATTGGTAAAACAATTAAATGCTTTATTTTAAATGTGCCAAATTTCATACTCTTTAGTGCTTGTTATTTTAGTAAAATGAGGTGTAATTTTTTTTTCAATTTACGAGTACGTCTTATTATATAGATAAAAATTATTTCCGTATTTTCCAATTTCAAGTATCTACTTTTTGAATTTCAAATGGAGAACCACTATTCTCTACTTTTCATTTCTTAGTGTCAGATATTTCTGAATATTGAATTATTTAAACAGAAAATATTTTGTTTTTACTATTAGCTATACAAAACGAAATATTGTGTTAGTCACATGAATAATACAAGCGTTAGTCTTGAAGGAGGATGAATGACTGATTTTTTTTTCAGCTTCACACTTTCATTTCGGATAGCAAGGTAGACAGAAAGTACCTAGTGTCAAGACACTCCGTACTTCGCTTTCCACCGAATTCGAGACATTGCGTGTTCAGTGGTATATCACTATACTATTATTGTATTAGAATTTTCCATTATTATGTCGTCTAAATGTGATTGCGTTCCGTTGAGTGATGGATACGATGGTTACGAGTTCAAATCGATAGATAGAAAAAAAATTTATACTTATTTTCATAAATTATATTTCAATTATTTTATCTCACTCTTCTATAGCTCTTATTATAACAAATTCAAATATTTTCATAATACCAGTTTCAATTTTAAAATAGTTTGGTTATATTTTGGTAAATAAAACATTTCAAAATTTTAATACATTTTCCTTTTAATCAGACAATATCTTCATAATTAATAATTATCTATAATAAAATGTAGAGATCCAAATAGTAATTAACATTTAACCCTCCGCCCAGTACCGTCCGATTTTATATGAAGACATAGTCATTATGATAATTAAAAATAATAAAGACTTTGCAGAGTATGCAAATAAGTTGAAATGTGTGAAAATAACCCAAGCACCATACGAGATAGCGTTATGTGTTCATCCTAAATACAAATATTACCATATTAGCTATTTTTAGTTTTCATTTTACATATTTAGAGAGGACATGAGAATTTGTATAGTAAAATTATATTTTGAAACGGCAAATATTTAGTTTTTCGCTAAGTTTATCTCAGCATAACGCTATACTGACAATACTGACTTGTATATTATTTAAATATACTTATAAAATAACAAATTTTAATTAGCAACTTCATTTTGCGTGGTTTATAAGGCTCTGGTTTATTCTAGTTCCTACAGAAATATTGTATAGTTCCTAGTTCTCCCATACGCTCGTAGAAATGTCAGTCCAAGTGACTGAACGTAAAATAGTGGCAAAATGTAGAGAGTGGAGTCCCAAAGATGTAGACAAATGCCAAATATATATATATATATATATATATATATATATATATATATAATTGGTATGACTGTAAGTACCCTCGCTTAAATAACAAGTCCCACCGCTGTAGCTCAGCTGTATGGGTCACTCGCTAATGTAGCATGCTAATGTCGCATTGTCTTTTATGTGTGGAGATATTTTGGCATCTTTGTAATTCTCATATTATGCTAATGGCATTTTTGTGAAAGATGTTATGGTTTGGCTTGAAAATGTTAATGTTACAGTGTTAAGTGTATTAAATGGTTATTATTATTATTTTCGAACTGAATTGTTTTTACGTATAGCCTTCGTCTTGTAGAAGTTGACAAAAAAGTTTATATAAATTTATGTATAAGTCAACATTTTTGTTACTTTAATAAAGCGTAATACGTCTTATGCTTTGTCACAGTGAAAATAAATGTTAAATATAAATTCTCTCAATTAGAAATCGAACCTACAACCAATCGTGTTTACAGTCAGACACTGTTTCATTGAACCATGATGGCCGCAATTTTTTTTTTAGCTTCATGCTTTTATTAATTGAAGACAGGAGGTTTCAAGTGGCACTTCCACTGAATTCGAGATATTGCGTCTTAAATGGCAGAACTCTACGCTGCACTTTATCTTACTAGAGCGAGAAGATGTAAATAAATTAATAATAATTGTTTCGCGGAGTAGAAATCGAATCCAGTACCCATCACTTTTAAAGTCAGTAAATTCCACTGCCTAACAATGGCTATTATTTTACCTATATAACATACTTTATTTTGATCTATCGTAAATAAAATTAATTCTTAAAGTAAGAGAAGTTAACTCCACCACAAATGTTATTGCTTTTTTTCTTTTTTTATCTTGATGCTTAAGTACATAGCGTCAAGACACTCCGTACTTCGCTTTTCACCGAACTCGAGATATTGAATCATTCAGATGGAACTCGACGCCATACTATATCTTACCAGAGCGAGGTAGTGAAAATAATTTAAATATAATCACTCCCCCGAGTGGGGATCGAACCCACAACCGATCGCATTTACAGTCAGACGCTGTCCCACTGCGACACAACCGGCCTCATTTATACAGAAAAATCATAAATACTTTTTTCTTAATTTGAATTCAAAATCACATACAATTATGAAAAGAAATTAAGTACTCAACTCTTGACATTATGCTAGTATGTTCGTAACGCACAATACACATGGACTTATTCAAATTACTTCAAACATTTCAATATAAATGTTAAGGTAATATTTTGGTAAAAGATAAAAACATGATTTATTTCAATTTTTTTTATCTTCACGCTTCGGGGGAGTGATTATAATTAAATTATTTTCACTTTCTCGCTCTGGTAAAGACAAAATGCGGCGTTGAGTTCCATTACTCAATACGCTATGTCTCGACTACAGTGGAAAGTGAAGTACGGAGTGTTTTGACACTAGGTACTTTCTGTCTACCCTGCTATGCGGGATAAAAGCATGATTTATTTAATGTTAGATATATAAGTTTATGAGGACAGTGTCTAATAATCATGGCCATCTAATTAAATTTATCTTCATGTCTCCGATCTGAGGGATAAGAGTAGAGTAGTGGAGTAGAGCTCAACAAATAATGTCTTGATTTTGGGCGGATTGCAGTTAATAAAATAAAAAGGAGTGTTCTGACACTAGGTTGATTCTCACAACCTTGCTAAAACAGCAACACGCAGAATAAAACGTGAATCTATAAATAGTGATTCAAAGAAATATTAACATACAATTCAAAATTGTTTCACATATCATGACGAGAGTACAAAATAAAAATAAATATTTTAATGAGAAATCTCTAAAATTGCATTGAAAAGTTAGCAAAACTAAAACATAGTGTTTTAACACTACAGTCTCCTTAGCTATTAACCTAAATAATATATACAGGTAGAGAAACCCATAGCATAAATAACCTCAACTAAGTAAATTAACACAATCTAATAACATATATATGGCAAAACATTCTACATTGAAACATTCCACTATCCTTCAGGGAGAAGTCAGTCACGGGGAAATACAAAGGAAAGATTTGTACCAGTGATGTTGCCATAATAGGTACTATTGGACGCTTGAGTACTATAGAAAGAGCTTTATTAAGCGAAATTAAGCTCTACATATAGAGTGATAGAGTTGTTAGTAAGTCGACACTTTTAGATTTTGCGTGCGTGCCCCCATTATGTATCAAATACCACTATTCTCTATTTCCACCTTGGGTGAGACTATTTTTGGGTTATTTATTTGAATTAAATACGTATACTGAGTAAATAGATCTTGAGTAGAATAAAAGGGTTTTGACGGAGCTTTTCCAAAAAAATATTCTTGTGTTGTTATTTATTATTTACGTACATTTGCATGCATGTTATTTACTTAAAGACATATTTAATTAATTTATATATTATAATAAAATAGGAAAACAATGTGTCTTTAAAGTGGGTGATGGGTGATGCTAAAACAATAGGAAGGTCATAAAGTCCAAAGTAAAGCTCAAGAGAAATAATTGCATGTTGATTATTTACTACACATTTAAATAATGAGTTATATATATATATATATATATATATATATATATAAGTTCTTATATCAAAATCTCCTTAAGATGTTGAAGAAATTACTTTACATTTACGCACTGTTTCAATCTTTCTTGTTACTCTTAGTTCTGTTTTGTAAATGAAATATATTTACTTCTAAATTCTATGAAAAAGAAAAGCTGATAAACTGCTTAGGTTATAATATATTAAAATAATAAATATTATCCCGGCATATGCAAAAATTCTTATGTGGCTTTTATGGCGTATTTGGGACGTGGATGCCAGTCGTATGGTAATCCAAAATGGTTATACACTTAAATGACAGTTTAAAGAATATTTTTTGATTTCTGTATTCTGAATAATTAATTTGTTTAGTAATTATAATTTAATGTTTCTAACTAAACAAGAAGTGTAAGTGTCCTTACGTCAACAATTCCGCAAAGCCTAAAGACGAAGGTTTTTGAGCAATGTGTCCTACCTGTAATGTCATACGCTACCGAGACGTGGACACTGACAGTAGGGCTGGTCCACAGATTTAAAGTCGCTCAGCGAGCTATGGAGCGAGCTATGCTAGGGGTCTCTCTCAAGGATAAAATCAGAAATGAGGTTATCCGTGAGAGAACTAAAGTAACCGTAACGTAGCTCACAAAATCAGTAAGCTGAAGTGACAATGGGCCGGTCACGTCTGTCGCAGGACCGATGGCCGTTGGAGCAGACGAGTCCTGGAGTGGAGACCGCGTCTTGGCAAGCGTAGTGTAGGACGCCCTCTGGCCCGCTGGACTGAAGACATACGCAAGGTTGCCGGAGCAGGCTGGATGAGGGTTGCGGAGGACCGGGATGTTTGGCGCAAACTTGGGGAGGCCTATGTCCAGCAGTGGACTGCGATTGGCTGACGACGAACTAAACAAGAAATGCAATATAGTGTGTCAGTTTCATATAAATAAATAAATACTTAAATATACCTTGTAGAGTTGAGATAATTGAGATTTTTTCAAACTCGTTTTTAAGTAGCCGGTTATAATTATATGCAAATGAGAAATAAATAACAATGAGCCAAAAAATGGTACACACCCAGTCTGTAGTATAATAAATTATATATTATAAAAAAAATTGTAGCGCAAGGGTTTTTTTTCTTTGTTCTACCATACCACGGATCACTGAGAAACACACAATCAATCTCGTTTGCAGACTCCTCCTTGCGCTATATTTCTCAATTAGCAAATTACTACAAACATAAAACAAATATGCAATAAAAAGCATATATCCATTAAAAAAGCCCTAATATTATAATTATTACATACTTTTCCAAAGAGTTGCCAAGCACATCCATTGAGCAATGTATAGGGAGGACAAATTTTAATATTTCCAAGAGGGACAGAGTAACAGCTACACCACATATTGCGCCCTCAGTTCGCGCGAACGTAGTATTACCATACCCTAAAAAAATTCTAAACGATATCCAACGATTCTATATAATATTCGGATGATAAAATTGTATATTTATATTGTGTTTGTGTTACTTGTTCGTATTTTGAAGGGTTTTTGTATATGGACGCTTTCTTTCAACTATAATGCTGCTAGATTTTTTTATAGTATATAATTTATAGCTAGATTCCTTTCGTCTTTTACGTATATTGGTTTCTAGTAAAGAAAATTCTGGTCATGAGTTCTTTAGTTTTCCTTTTTTATTTAGTATTTTGCAATAATTTTCTTGGAAATAATTGAAAATGTTGTCTAAATTTGTTAATTGCAGGCCAAAAATATTTATCATAAGTAACATAACTGGCAAAGTGAATAGTGGTGGCATTCAATAACACAAGTTTCACGCTTTTATCCCACATAGCAAGGTAGACAGAAAGTACCTAGTGTCAAAGCACTCCGTACTCTACTTTCCGCCGAATTCAAACATTGCATATTGATTAGGGATTACCAGAGCGAGGAAATGAAAATAAATTATATATAATCTTTCCTCCGTGTGTCCACAACTGTTTCTGTATACAGTCATACCCCGTCCCATTACGATCGGCTTTATAAATAAAATTGGTTTGCTTCTAATTTATATATTTGCTAGTTAACTCTCTACTACTCATGAGTGGGATTTAAATTTTCCTACTTAAAACAATTCTTTATACTAATAAGCGTAATTAAACCGCGTTATTTATCAAAACAGCCTGAACACTTTTAAAAATAAAAAACTTACATCAATCGGGATTCGAATCCTTGACTCCAACACCAACTGATGCTGATGCTGGATAATCATTTTTTTATCTAATTCATTTTTTCTAAACAGCCATTAAGGCAGGAGTCATCTAAACTGAGTGGCAAGTGGCAGGGGGAAGGTCGTAGAGCCCCTACGTAGCCCCATTCTATTTTCGGCACTTGAGTTATCGTCCGGCAAAACATTGAAGACCTTTTTACGAAAATTCGCGTTCCGTTTTACGACTTACCTACTAAGCATGCCCGGTGAATTATTGAATGAAAGTTTTCTCTTACTCTACGTGGGATCTTAAAATATGAATGTTATGAAATATTTTTAACACATTCTTAATTGTGAATTATTTTTGAAAATATACTCTGATTTTATCATTTTAATATTCACTATTTGAGCTTGCTTAACGCTTAAGCTAAGTTATAATCATATATATATTTGTATATATATATATATATATATATATATCTTAAGTCTTCGATATTAAATAGATATGCTCATATCTAAAGTCATTACTTAACCCATATGATAAAACTTTCATCTATAATATAATATCTATAATATCTCTAGACGTTTCATGGCTTAAATCTAAGCAACTTCCTATATAATGGACATTTAATGAAGTACTTTTCGTACTCAGCACACATTATCGTTACTCATCAAAATCAAAAGCTCACCAAAATATGTTAACAAAACAATTTCTTACGCGAAAAATTCGTTATAATCAACCACGTCGTATGAACGTAGTTCACTTGCTTCTAAATATTAGCGAGGGTGAGTGAAAGGGAGGACCGTATCTTGATCCGAAGCTCCCCATAGCGTTCTATGAAAGGACGGGAGGGAATTTTAGGTTAGTGGACATGTAGACATATAGTCGGGAACACGGCAAAATTGTTGCCTCATTTATTTCGTGATTGTTTCTTTTGTGCGTCAAGTCATCGTTCCTCGTTGTCTTGTGGTTTTCTAACGCTATAAATATATAGCTAATTGTATAGATTAGATGATTGGTGTTAGATTATTTGTAGGGTAAGCTTTTAAATGTAAATGTTAGGTGTTTTTTCTTTCGTGTATGACCACCGGTTGTTTGTAAACAGTGCGGCGTGCGACTGTAACGTTAACACAAGCAAGCTCGCGTAAAAACTATTTTGGCGGAATTCACTTATTCTCACGTGATACACAACCGGATGTACATTTAGATTTTAATTGTTATTCGCTCAATTTATCTGTAACTGAAACGTGCCAATATATTTAAGTGTAAATTTTCGAAAAAAGTTTTAATATAAAAAAATTGTCAAAAAAAAGGGAATCGTAAATAAAAATATAAGTTGTTTATAGCGTAGCACGTGTGAAACATTGAGTGGGTGAAATACACGAGGTCCCTGAGTCTCTACTATAAGGATCGATAGCATTACGCATTACGCGAGCGAGACACAAACAGACACAACACGCACACCAACGCACCGCCCCCCTATAAGCGTACCCAAAATAAACCCGCAAAAGCTTTAAAACTAAACCGAATTTATAGAATAAGTACAAATATAGAAGAGAAATATAGTACAAATATATACTGTGATTGATTTTTTTTTAACTAAATTAAGTATTTACTGTGATAAGCAGACATGTTGGTTGGCGCGAATCTGTGTAACCCTGTGTTGTTTCCGGGATTTTTGCAACCTGTTAAGATGGACGTGCAAAGTAGACAGCATTCGAATGCGAGTACTATGCCCTCCACACCCGTTCATTCATCAGAGAAGAGGTCATCGCCACTTACTCCCGCCGAGAGGACCGGAGCTCCTCCGGGAGCTGGCAAGGATGCTGTGAAACTGTTCATCGGACAAATACCAAGACACCTCGAGGAAAAGGACCTAAGGCCGATGTTTGAAGAGTTCGGAAAGATTTATGAACTAACCGTACTCAAGGACAAGCACACGGGCATGCATAAAGGTAATATTTCAAAGGGTCAATAAAATTTTCGTGTTAATATAAGTTATGAATACTCATTCCCAACGCGGTCAACTTTCGTGTAGTTTGAAAGTTACCAAGTTTTTGGTGTGTGCTATTTGAATTTTATTTCAGGGTTTAAATATAGCAATTTTACAGTAAGTGTTTGTTATTTTTACGAATATTTTGTAAGGAATATGAGGCTTTATCAGTTATATAATAATTTCATACTAGTAAAGTTAAAATTTATGTATTTGTATGAAATATGATAAAAATTTATTGCCTTAAAGGGGCATTATTAATGCTTTAAATTATAGAATTTCACCGTTTTGTTTACTTCATATAAGATTTGAAAACAAATAAATATATACTTGTACTATAATAAATTGATAACGCAGATGCTCCTCTTTGATATTGTCTTAATTTTTTTACTTCTAGAAGGGAATTTTTAAGCCAATTTTCTTATACTTTCACCATATTTAATTCCTTTTTAATTACATTGACATTTTAACCTAGATTGCTTGTAATGGACACCAAACATTTCATCACTAACAATCCTGTGCTAACGACTTTTCTGTATAAAAAAAGGGGTTTTTATAAGTAAATGTGCATGAAAAATGCAAAACAATGATTACATCTACCTGTATACTACCTGTGTACTACATATCAGCGTAAAATGAGACGGTCACGTGATCAAACAGTAAAAAGTTTAATTCATTTTGCTAGCGTGAATTGCCGCGACATAGGCTGTTATTTACAGTCAACTTGCATTATAAAAGAAATATGGATTTTAAGAACTGGGTTCGACGTGCTTGCTTGTTGATTTATATATTGTTTGCTGTTTTAAATATTTTAATCTTAATAGCTATCGTGGTGTAGTGGCAGCGAGTGACTGTAATCGCGATTGGTTGTGGGTTCGATTTACAGGCGGTTGAGTGAGTATATGTATAGTTTGTTTTCGTTTCTACGTTGTATTGGGATGAAGCTTGATGTTAAGTTACGCCACTATACAAGCAAAATCTTAACTTTGAACAAAAAGCTGTGTCTGATTGTACTGGCATGCGAGATAAAGTGTCATTCGTAAAATGAAATCATATTAACATGGTAGCAAATTCTCTTCCTACTTAGTCTTAAATTCTGTTTTCCATTTTCCATCTATTTATAGTCATTGTGCTTTAAATAGTGGAAATGAATAATGAAATGGAAATGAAAAAACTGAATAATGAAATGCATATTATTTGAAGTCAATAACTACCCCTAGTGAGGATTGAACACATAACCAGTGCGTAAATACAAACGCAAACACTGTTCCATTGTGACATTGGCATCAGACGATTGCAAAGTAAAAACTTTAATGCTTGCGTAAATATTATATTAAATTTTGACGTTATTATGATGTAAATATGATATTAATAAACGCGTAGGTTTTTAACTCATATCCTTCTCTCCAATACAGTTCCCATATTCATAATACATTTATATAAAATACGAATAAAATAAAAGTTCGTATGCAAACTGAAAAGTAGAGAATAGAGTCACTAGATTTATATTTTTAACCTTGAAATTACAACAATTAAGAAAAACAATAAAACGAAATATATTAATATCTCAGTTTTTGCTAAGGCAAAGCGCAGCGTTGAGATCTGCACTCAACACGCAATGTCTCAATTTTTGTATGGAAAGCAATTAACAGAGTTTCTTGACATTAGCTATCTCGGACTACATAAAATATTTTTTCAAACACAAGTCAACGACCTATAAATAAATAAACACTAATAGTCAGTATACCTTTTAATCAGTTCAATTACGGGCCATTATATGTTTTATCTAAAGAATTTAAAAGCCAAATATTTTGAAATACAACGAAAAACGTTTGGGAAATGCAAATTGTTGTATTTAATTGTACGTTTTTTATTAATCACGCTACGGTTTTTCATGAAAATAAAGCTGGTGTGGTAACCCTATGTTTTCTTTCTTCGAGGCACAGTATAGACTAGCGAAGGGCGGATTTTTTTAAGGGAAACCGACGTTGGAAATTTCATTTTCATGTTTAAAAAGGAAGAAAAAAAATTGGAATTTTAACTATAAAATAACTTCTTACGTTGCATTTGTCTTGTGTGTTTATTGTAAAATTGTTTTATATTAGAATTTTTATACTTTCAAGACATTGCTTGTTAAGTGATGGAACTCAACGCCGCATTTTGTCTTATCAGAGCGAGGAAGTGAAAATAATTTTAAATATAATCACTCCCCCGAGTAGGGATCGAACCCACAACCGGTCGTGTTTACAGTCAGCCATTGTCTCACTGCGCCACAATCAAACTCATCCTTACTTTATTAAATCGTTGTATTTACTACAAATATAATTTATTTTAATAGTTAGGTCGATAGGCGGTATTTCGTAAGTACAATACATACTACATCTGAAGTGACTGATGTAGAGTGACTTGCGTTTATATAATAATAAATTACGTACTTTGTCTGTCTTGTAATGTGAATAAGTGAACTTAGAAATATAACACTGTATTTTTAAAAATACAGTATTATATTTGAAACTTTAAGTTTTATCAAATTTAATATTTGTTATTGCACAAAGGAACCCACCGCTGCGGAATGTCTCACAATATCAAAATCTAGTACCAAGAAACCTATTGCCAGCTTTACATCTGAAAACGAGACATTGGGTGTTAAATCGCAAATTCAATGCCGTACTTTGTCTTATTAGTTTGTAAAAATATTTGCCCTGATTGGGAATCGAAGGCGGAACAGTCAGACGTTGTCTCATTGCACCATGATGGGGTCTCTGGCCTGTGAGCTGAAGGTTAGAAAGTATTTAAAATATACATATTCCCCACACTAGGATTCGATTTCATTATAATCGTCTTAAATCAAATGTTAGTCGTAATAAAGAAATAATTTACTCAATAACAATATTAAAAGTAATAAAAATCAGGCTATTAACTATTTTTAAAGTGTTATTCCACACTTAGGATTAGAAAACATTTTTGAAAAAACGTATAAAAATTTGAACACAGCGGGATTCGAACCCGCGCCTCTTGGATACCTCTAAGCGCTCTGACCGCTAAGCCATGTGTTCTACTACCAGCTGCAGAAAGAAAGCAGAAAGCTGCGTTCAAATTTTTATACGTTTTTTCAAAAATGTTTTAAAAATAAGACTATTATGTCACAGAACAATGAGGTCTAGCTGTAAACTAGATAGTTATGGATCCGTTACTTTATAGTAAAAAATATATATTGAGACAGAATACGGCGTTGAGTTCCACAACTGTATATCAGCAAAATATACAATGTCTTTGAAGAACAGGTAAAGAATAACGAAAGGAGTGGCTCAAGCCATAGAAGTAAGAAATATTTCAATTGATGGTACGCAATATGTATGTATATATACATATAATGTATATATATGTATGTTAGTTTATAAAGTCTGCTAATACTAAAACTATGATTTTCATAAGCGAAACGCGTTCAGTGTTGTGTGAAATATTTTCGGCTGATTGGATTTGTATGAAAATTTGAGCACAAATAGATTATGAACGAGATTAAAATATACAGTTTCAGCTATACGCTTTTTCCATGTAGTAAAGTAGGTAAAGATAATTTTGTTTCAAAACACTCCATTCTCTACTTTTAACCAGAATTCAAGATTATTACGAGCAAGAGGAGCTGGCGGAACTTAACACCGCTCATTGTTTTATTAAAGCGACGAATATAAATAATCTTAAATATATCAATCATCACGTTTACGTACAAATGCTGTTCATTTATACTCCCTTTTCCTTGTTTGGGGATTTAGATCTGGTTATATGAAACTTTAGATCAGAGGCCATCCGTTTACTTACTAACGTGTTCCTAAACATCGCGGTACTCCTCCTTGACTACCATTAGCCAGGACTGACTGACAGTACATTCTAGATAGCTCGGGATAACGCTTAAGAACGATCTACGCGAGCCTGGCCAAACCAGGAGAGTAGGCCATCAGCTGTCCTAAGCAGACTGCCTTCTGGCATTGTCCTCTCTTAGTCAACTAACATTCACCAAGCAATGTCCCAAATGTGTTCGGAAAGTGAACTAGGGATTCTTGAAATTAAGATTTCTTTGACTATCCTGCAATGTGACTAGCATTTCTTTAAATATATGAATTTGTTATACAAAGTATTTTGATACGGAGTTATTGATTCTTGCTACATTCAGTAGATGTCTGTTTTTCCAAGACAAGGTGCAGTTTTGAGGTCCACCAATTACCCAACAATTTTTGGAATTCTTAAGGAAAGCTATAAGTGAAGTGTCTTGCTTCCTATACTGTACAAAACGTGAAGCTGCATAATATTTTTTATATTCAAATAAAATTAATATTTACTATTTTTAAAGTGTTACTCCACACTTAGGATTAGAAAACATTTTAGAAAAAACGTTTAAAAATTTGAATGCAGCGGGATTCGATCCCGCGCCTCTTGGATACCGATCCCGCGCCTCTTGGATACCGTCCGTTCGAATCCCGTTGCGTTCAAAACATTTTTATACGTTTTTTCATAAATGTCAAATAAAATTAATTAAATAAAAAAATATGAAATATATGACATAAAACGAGAAGCGTTACGCAAACAAAACGACGTGACGCCGGCAAAGTGAAAATTCCCTTTCGAATTATAAAACATTCTTGCGAGAGCGGGAAAGTGACAAATTAGACACCCATATTTTTTTATTTCTACGTACTTTGTTTAGAACTCAATTTACTTAGCCACTTTTGTTTCACATGAATTGTAATATAATACACATTTTTAGGGGTATCGTAATATTTTATGATATGCCAATTGGTATTACCAACCTTGTTTGTCTAGATTTTATATGGCTCTTGCCGGTTTCTAAGTTCTTAATTAAAAACTATTAATTTCAGTTTTTTTTAATAATGATCTATATGTTACGAATAACAGGGTAGTCAGAGACAACCTAATGTTAAGACGTTTTTTTGACTACTTTTTGCTTGAAATCATTACTTGTGGAGTTGCAAACTGAACACCGTGGTTTGTCTCACCAGAGCAAAGTAATGAAAATAAATTTGAAATATAACTATTCCACAACCAGTAGTCTCATTATCCTTTTAAATCTTAAATTATATTTATAATTACTTACGTTTATAATTACTTTTTACTAAATTATAAGGAACAGATACAAGATTCAAATATACCATTTGCATTTTTTTTAATAGAAATTTTTGTCTAACTGGAAATCGAACCCAAAACCATAGCGAATCTAACCAAACCCCACCACGCCACATTAAATTCGTAATTTTCACTTTGTATACTTTCCCAAAACATTACAATTACATGTTATTAATTGTTTAATCAAAAATATCACCCCTTGATAAGGAAAAGGGTGGCAAGGGTGTGTTGATGATTTCATTTTGAGGGTGACCCGGCAGAACAAATAGACTGTACTATATACAATATTGTTGTTCTTCACTTGATTTTAAATTAAAATAATATTTTTAGTGTAACGACTTGCCAGTACGACCATGATAACAAGATGATGAATTTCAGCTTGAAGCTTTTATCCCGCATAGCAGGGAAGACAGAAAGTACCAAGTGTAAAGACACTCCGTTCTACAATATCCGCTGAATTCGAAAAATTGCGTGTTGAGTGGTGGAACTCAACGCCGCACTTTGTCTTATTATTTTTAACATAACATAAACACATATTTTTAAATTAATAAATATGGAATATTTATTCAATAATCATTATTAAATGTATTTATTTCCGTTTCCGATAACACAAAGCGCGTCTTTGAGTACTTACAATCAATACGCATGTTTTGAATTCCAGCGTAAAGTAGAAAACAGAGAGTTACAACACTAGGTTCCTAGGCTTCTGCCAAACTTGCTATACGAATCAAAGCAAACCGTGGCTACTTAAAAATCTGTCTTATATTGCGGTGTGATCACAAAAAAATTGTTATATAATTATCATATTCATTTTTTGGATATCATCCAAGAGGCGCGGGTTTGAATCCCGCTACGTTCAAAATTTTTATACGTTTTTTCAAAAATGTTTTCTAATCCTAAGTGTGGAATAACACTTAAAAAATAGTAAATATTTTTACAAATTTTTATTAGATTTGTGTTTCATATTAAGTGGCGAAACTAAACGCCTTTGTCTTCCCAGGGTGGAGAAATGAAAATAATTTAAATATAATCACTCCTCCGATTGGTAATCGAACTCACAACCGATGGTGTTTACAGTCAGACCGTCCTACTACGAATTATTTAATATATCACCTTCCTTTTCTATTCAACACAGGCGTTCCATTGTTATTTTTTAATTTTAAAATATTATTGAAAGAATAACATTTCTGCGAAATTAATTAACAAACCACTTAGCCTCTTACATGGAAGGTTCATGAAAACACTTAAAAAGGTTTTAAAAAATAATAGTTCAAAATTATGGGTTGAATCGTATTTAAATTTTAATAGCCATTCGTCGGATTGAATTGAAATAACTGTATATTTAGATTTTATGATAAATACATTTTTTTTGTTTCTAATTTTTTAGTATGTTATATTATTTTTTTAACGTCTCATTTTTCCAGTAAAAGGTAGTCAGATATAAATAGTGAAAAGACACTTCTTTATCTATTTTCTACCAGAAAACCATGATATTTATTATGAAGAAACTAAATAAAATTCTTATAATACTGTACTTACCAGTAGAACGCATGGCTTAACGGTCAGAGCGCTTGAACGGTATCCAAGAGGCGCGGGTTCGAATCCTGCTGCGTTAAAATTTTTATATAGTTTTTCAAAAATGTTTTCTAATCCTAAGTGTGGAATAACACTTTAAAATAGTAAATATATTCTTATAATTTCTATCATAGCGGAGAAATGAAAATAATTCTATTTTATATGTCTATTCATTTAAGAATTCTATTTTAAGTCTATTATACCATGATGATACTTTTTTTTAGACAGAAAGTACCTAATATCAAGACATATCGTGCTTCGCTTTTCGCGACGAGACATTGTATGTTAAGTGGCGGAACTCAACGCCGCGCTTTGCGTTACCAGAACGAGGAAGTGAAGATAATTTAAATATAATCACTCTCCTGAGTGGGAAACGAAACCCACAACCTATGTCCTTTGTCTTTTTTCCTTATGTTATAATAAAGAGATTATACTAAAAAACACATAAAACACATAATAACACATAATATTAATACTAGCTCAGCTATAACAGTCAAGTTTTATTACAAAAAGCTTTCAGCATACCTACGTACACATAATATGTTTAAACCTAAATGTTTATTATCACCTAATCCAAAATAATGTCATACAAACACAACGTGTCAACAATTCCAAACAATCCCGTAACAATGTTCCTGGAAATTTCATATCCGTATACGGAAAAAACGAGAGCTCAGAGATTTTTCACTTTGCATTTAATAATTGTGGTGCGTTTAATTTTTTTTTAATTAAGTCCGAATGGGACGATTATATCGTTATACGGCGTTACACTGGATGTCCCGTTGACGAGTTAACAACCCGTTGCCATAGCAACTTGTATGTCACTTTATAAAAACGTGCATTTTGTTAATAGCTTCACGCTTTTTTGTACCGCATAGCAGGGTAGACGGGAAGTACCAAGTGTCAAGACACTCTGTACTATGCTGTCCGCTGAATTCGAGACATTGCGTGTTGAATTGCGGAACTCAACGCCGCCTATTGTTTTACACGATCGAGAAAAATGAAAGTAATTTAAATATAAGCATTTCCCTTAGTGGAAGTTGAACCCACAATCGATCACGTTTACAGTCAGATGCTGTTGAACTGCGCCACGCCCGGCGTCAACATATAGTATGTCAAACACAAATTTATTTAAATTTTATATATTGTTTTAATAATATATTAGCATTCTGCGTTTCTATCTATAAATTAATTTTGCCAAAATTTCATACTCCTCTATTTGCATATTTTTTTTTAAATGGGGTGATTTTTGCCTCTCATATTAATATATGTATAGATGAAAAATATTTACCTGTCTCACACCTTATCCTGTAGCCTGTCAAGTTAAAGCTAGAACACCCCTTTCCTCCCAAATTCAATTTAATGGCCAACAATTAAAATTCAAATGGCAAATTGAACGCCACGCTTTTTCCTTCCAGAGTAGACAAATGAAAATAAATTATAATGAAAATAATTATATATATATATATATATATATATATATATATATATATATATATATACTTATTTACTATTTTTAAAGTGTTTTTCCACACTTAGGATTAGAAAACATTTTCGAAAAAACGTATAAAAATTTGAACGCAGCGGGATTCGAACCCTCGCCTCTTGGTACCGTTCGACGGTATCCAAGAGGCGCGGGTTCGAATCCCGCTGCGTTCAAATTTTTATACGTTTTTTCAAAAATATATATACTTGTTTGTTAAAAATAATTCATAACAAGCCATCTTACAATGAAATTTGTGAAGCAAACAAAAAAACACACGTATGACGTCACAATATTAACATAAAACGTTCGTGTATATAGGTGTTAATGAACTTTAATACATTTCACTTTTATATCACAGTTACATTCGGTAACTTAATATATTGCTTGTGTTTTTAAAATCATTTATCACCGAGTTTAGTGTTGAGACACTCCGTTCTCTATTTCTCAAGGTTATACGAATCTGGATGGAATATTGAGCGGATTTTAACGCCGCGTTTTATCTCACTGGCTGTATAAATAACAATGAAGGTCCTGATCGGGCATTCAACCCTCAACGCTTTGAGATTTTTACTGTGGTAAAAATACATATTTATAATATACAATCAGCGTTGAGTTCCGCCACTTAACAAGCAATATTTTGAATTCGGCAGAAAGTGGAGTACGGAGTGTCTTAACACTAGGTACTTCATCTACCCTGCTAAGCGGAATAAAAACCGTAAAGCTAAAAAAATAATAATATATAATCAATTCGCTTGCATATGAACGGCTACTTTCACCTATCGTACTAAGCGGCTCGTTGGTCTAGGGGTATGATTCTCGCTTTGGGTGCGAGAGGTCCCGGGTTCAAATCCCGGACGAGCCCAATCTTTTTTATTTTTTATATTTAATATTTTTTTAAAAAAACTAAGCTAAATATATAATTTTTATATTTTTTACATGTTAATTTTCTTATCTCTATTGTGAAAAGCAGTTATAAATTGTACGTCATAATGATACAATAGATACACAAAACAACTGGTACTGCTGTTAACGTAAATTGATATATATATATATATATATATATATATATATGAAATATAATTTATTTATTTGAACTATATAGATATATAAAACTAAAATAATATAATTATATGTTAAATTCATTCTATTTTACAGTCATTGGATATCATAGTGACATACTATTTGACGCGTAAAATACGCGTTTCCATAGCAACTCATATCTAAATAACTACGATACGATTCAGCTAACCAGTCTATATATATATATATATATATATATATATATATATATATATATATATATATATATATAAACCAAAATTATTTCCATAGCAAAGACACCTGAAAGAAACTTTATATTTAACTTGTAGGCGTTTTACACTCGACTTAAGTAAAAGCAAGTAATACTTATGCGAAATTTTACTATTTATAATACTGAAGAATGTAACAATTTTTTTTTGGAACCATCATGGTGCAGTCGGACATGGTCTAACTTTAAGCACCATGGTGCTGGGTTTGACCTCGACACGAAGAAAGAATCATAATAACCGCGGCGTCAAGTTACGCCACTGAACATGTAGTGTCTTGATTTTACGCGTAACATGAGCAGAGAAAATGGAGTTACCATTCTTGGTTCTTTCTCATTTTATTTTATAATAATATAATATTAAGCTTATTAATATATTATAATTATATTCATGTTTCATCTTGCATAGAAGACAGGAAGTATCTGGTTTCAAAACACTACTCCATTTTTTAATAAATTAGAGACATCACGTGTTGAGTAGCGGAACTCAACGCTGCGTTTTGTCTTATCATAGTATATGTAAATTATTTCAACATAATCATTGCACCAAGTGAGAATCAAATTCACAATCGGTTGTGTTTACATTGAAACACTGCGCAACGACCGGCCTCATTTTTTAATTAATTATTATTATTATATATTTCTAATTGTTATAAATATAAAATTGTGAGATGAAAAGCGTTCCAAAGCATTTTGTCGTCAGCCAATCGCAGTCCACTGCTGGACATAGGCCTCCCCAAGTTTGCGTCAAACATCCCGGTCCTCCGCAACCCTCATCCAGCCCGACTTATTATATTAAAGCATCTTACCGACGTCAAAATAAAATAAAAAATCTGCAAATCTTAACATGTTTTAACTAAAATTTATCTCAAAAAGAATGTAATTAGGGAAAAGTACCAACACGCTTAATTATTTAGCCTGTCACTTCGTAATATAAAACCACTACTTTACTTTCAAACAGAATATTTTACAACACCCTACGTACGAGTGAATTATTTATATTTAATGAATTTTTGAAAATATTTTATGTTATAAAATTTTTATATTTTACAAAAAAAAAGGCCGGTCGTCTAAAGCGTCTGACTGTAAACGCGATCGGTTGTGGGTTCGATTCCCACTCGGGGTAGTGATTCTATTTAAATTATTATCACTTCCTCGCTCTCAACACTCGAATTCGGTGGAAAGCGAAGTACAGAGTGTCTTGACATTAGGTACTTTCTGTCTACCCTGTTATGCGGGATAAAAAGCGTGAAGCTAAAAAAAACTGAATCTACTACTATTAATAGCTTTTATCATATTTAAAGTTAATGTGGTAAGAGAAAGCGCGGCGTTGAGATCCGTCACCACTCATTTTAAATAATTATCTCGATTTTAGTTTGAATATAGTGTTATATTTAGTTATTACTGTACTATGCAGGAAAAAGTGTAAAATTGTTATAACAAGCGATATAAATGTATTACGTGTTAAAAATGTGAGTAAGATATCTATAAAAAACAATTTTATTCCCAAAAAAAAACTGTATTTAATATAAAAAGCAAGGTAGACAGCAAGTAGAAAAAAAATAGTCAAACGTAACGTAAGAACGTAACAACAGTGTAACGATCCTCATGACATTTCAGTGGCGCTCAAGAAGCGCATCATTAACACTTTTTTACTCGCCAGCTTTCAGCATCTCGATGGAGCGGCTTAACGGCTCATTTTACATCTCAATAAAGCGGTAGGGTTTTTTTCGAATGGCAGATCTGTTATACCCTTCGGTATATTACGTTAGTTTTACCTGCGACTTCGCTTGTGTGAAATTTATGACCTTTATTTTGTGTTTCTAAATTGAAAATATTATTAATTTCTCCGGTTTACATCAGCTATATGTATATTAAAAGTTCCGCCTATATTGATTCAGCCAGTACAGAGTTTAACATGAAAAAATAGTCAGACACAGAGATAAAAATTACCGTTCAAATTTTCCAAACATATATACTAATCCTAAGTGTGGAATAATATTTTAAAAATCGTAAAATATAAAATAAATAATAATACGGAGAAAATGAAAAAAATTTTACACTGCAAACCACCATTAAATCCATAAACATATATATCTATATATCTATAATAAAAATTTAATTGATCGCTGCCTGTAGAGACAAACAGATAAAAAATAAATACCATTGATTTGTTTATATATATATATATATATATATATATATATGTATGTATATATATATATATATATATATATATATATATATATATAATATATATATATATATATATATGTGTATTGTGTGTGTCCAATTCAAATAAATGGTTTTTTTATTTGTTTGTCTATTTGTGTGTTTGTCTGTGTATTTGTGCTCGCTTATCTCTGATTACGGCTAATGAAATATTCCCAAATATAAAATACAATAGTATTATATTCCCATAATATTTAAAGTTTTGTTTTATTTCAAATGGTTATTATTAAGAAAATTATATTAATTTAAAATATTATATTCAACAAAATTATAGCAAAGGCAACGCAGGGTGTATACAAAAAAACTTTGTAAGCAAAAATATTCACAACACCTTATATATCCACGTATAGAATGTACATACAAAATGAACACTCTAATCGTTCTGTTGTAAAAAAGCTTTTAGACGCTCAGGTGTTCTGAGACTAACCTGTAATAATCATTTATATCTTTCGACTACCCAACACGACTATACCGACAATTGAGTAATGTAATCTAAGTTTAACTAAACGGTAATAGTTAACTGTAATTTTAAACTGAAATAAAACTATTGAAAATTAGCTTGTGAAAAGCTTATTTGAATAATTATATTAACCAAAAGCTATAAATATTTAACAAAAAAGCAAAGATATGGAAAGATTGACAGCTGTTTATGGAAGAACATATGAGTAGAGTATCAAGAGAACAAATTCTTTAGACCGGTCGTGGCGCAGTGGGACAGTGTGTGATTGTAAACGCGATTGGTACTGGGTTCGATTTTTACACCGTAATTATATTTTTTTTTATTTCCTCGCTCTGGTAAAACGAAATGTGGCGTTGAGTTCCGCCTCTCAAACGCGATAAAAGCGTGATGCAAAATATAATAATATATAATGTAATGTTTGTGTTATGTTAGAACAAAATAAATGTACTACCTTAATAAATGTATTTTATAGCTTCACGCTTTTATCCCGCGTAGCAGGGTAGGCAGAAAGTACCTAGTTTCAAGTCACTCTGTACTTCGTTTAATGTATTTTATAATCATCAAGTAAAAATAGCAAAATTAGAGTCCTCATGAAACATAGAAAATATAGATGACTTCCTTACATTGAGGAATAATTTTGGGTTCGATCCTGATACGAAAATTTTAAAAATATATATGATATATTATAGTGGAAAATAGAATGTCTAAACTTTACGTTCTCTGTAATCTTCTATACTCAACTCAACTCAACACTCTATATCTCGAATTCCAACAAGCAGCGAACGGAATATCTAGACGTATAAAAAATATACGAATTCCGAAGTTTTTGGAGCAAATTTTTTATAAACTGTTATTAAACTAAAATCACCTATTCCCATGTAAAATGGTCACACGGGCATTATTTTCGTTCAGTCGAGCAGAAAACTGGCTTTGTTTTTTTTTAAGCTTTATTTCGCTTTAAGTAAAACGGTATTTTGTTCTTTGAACCGCTCTATTCATTCGTTAACACAAAATATGGCGCTTAAAAGGTTTTTATATATTATATATGCTAGCACTTAAAGGTGAAAATTGTGTTTAGGCATACATAGGAAAAGAACAGAGTGTCTTACCACTAAAATTTTTGTCGTCTTAAATAAATAAAATTGAATTTTTACTAAATAGAAATAAATATATCGAAATAACATATTTTATAATTTTGTCTTTTGTCTATTTGTTTCGGCTAGTCTCTGGAACAGCTGGACAAATTCTGATGTTATTTTTATAGGCAGATAGCTGTTGTAATAAGAAGCTACTTTTATCTTAGAATTATCTAATAAAAATCCAAAAACTTTAAATTCCACGATTCTACTGGCAGAATTAATTAAATTTATTTTTTTTCTCATTTCGATAGATAAAGCGCAGCGTTGAGATCTGCAACTCAACACGTCATTGTCTCGGTATTGGACTAAGCAAAATATTGGATTCTCTTTAACTATGCAGAATTTTTTCTTGACGCTGTAAAATAACTCATAGAACATATTTGTTAACAAAGTTATGAAAATATAAGCCTTGAAATAATTTATAAATAATTCGAAAGGACTCCAGAGTGTGATAAGCTCTATTTATTTTACTTAAAAAGAAAAATCGTTTGGTTGTTTTATTGGGTACATATCAGAAAGTCCTACAAAGCATGAAAAAATGAACAGAGAATAAATATATTTTTAATATAATGTATTTTAAATGAAACTATTTTAACCGGATTAATCGCGTATATTTTGACACCTGACGTTTCGAACACTTTACAGTAATCCGTGTTCACAGGTGAGTCTACCTGTCTACCAAAATATATTTTTATTCAAATACCAAAATAGACGCGATTAATCCGGTTAAAATAGTTTCATTTAAAATGTATAAAAATCGCAAAAATCAAAGATCTTATTAAAATGTATTTTATTTTGAAAATTTCACTGTACATATTTTATTTAGTTTCAAAAATATATCAACATATATTTTCTATCGTAACTCAGAAGAATGAGTACCGGGTCAAGTAAGAAATCTTATTGTTATAAATATTCGTAAATAATACTTTTTATTAGAAATCAATTTGAAATCAGTTAGAATTTTCACCTGGATAGAGGAGATACACAGAGTGGGAGGTGTAAGCGAGAATGTCATAGTAAGAATAAAGAAGATCGTGCTCAGGTGGTTTGGGCACGTTGAGAGAATGAGTGATGAAAGAATGAAAGAAGAAACGAGAGGCAGAGGAAAACCTCAGTTGACCTTCGAAAACACAGTATCCATGTTATTGTAGGAAGGTCACGTAAAAAGCTCGAGAATCCCCCGAAGGGTATGTATGAAGAGATTAATGACAATGTGGCGTTTGGCACTCCGTTCTCTCTGACTACTCATGTAGGAATAAAGCTTGAAGCAAAAAAAATAGAAGGAAAAGATTCGAACCCACTATCAGTGATATACTTTCCAATTGCGCTAAAAATTGGTATCAATAACTCTTTTTATATCATAACGACGTGATAAACATAAATTAAATTTACATACAAAAAGGGAACTAAAGTAAATAAAATTTCACGTAAGTAGTGTGACCTTGAAGAGCTAACGTAATCTAGTTCACAATATAACGTGCCAAATAAAATGGAGGCATAAATACGCCTAAGTCAATTGGGAGAGAATTTGATATGAATATATAAAAAGTTTCTTATATTTTTTATACTTAAATCGTTTCAGAGTTTTTGACAGACAAGACATTGTATGTTAAGTGGCGGAACTCAACTCCGTACTATGACTTAGAAAAGGATAAATGTAAATAATTTTAAACATAATTATTTTATTTTGTTTTTACAATAAAACTATTTTAAAAGGATTACTCGCGTATATTTTGGTATTCGAAAATATATTTTCGGAAACCTGACGTTTTGAACACTACAGCAGTCCGTGGTCACAGGTAGACTGACTGCTGTAGAGTATTCGAAACGTCATTGTAATAGTGGTGACAATCAAGGATCTTATTTGTTCCGCTTTTTGTTATATTACATTGGCATTCTTAAGTTATGTAAGCAAAGTAATTGAAGCTAACAAACGACTTCATTTAATGATTTTCAACTCTTCATTTTAAACTTTTCACTTAATGATTTGTTAGTCATTAAATGTAGTATAAGATGTTGTTATAAACTAAGCTACTGTCTATTTTGATAAATTAATGATAAATATTTTTAAATACAATTAGAATATTTAGATACGAGTATGAATCGATATATTTTATATTGATATGAGTATATAAAATTTTATTTTGAAAATATTTTTTTAATGTATCTCGTATATATCTACTATAATAGCAATAATATACAAAGTGAAATGTATGTAATATTAATATAATCACTTTTTACTAAATGAATATATTTGTATAAACGGTATATATACCAAAATAATAATTTTTATAATATTTCTCTCTATTTCTGTCTATCTGTTTGTTCTGACTAATCTCTGGAACAGCTGGACTGTTATTGATGGGACCTCAACTGGTAAATAACTACTGGATAAAGTGTTACTTAGAGTGTAGTTATTATAAAAATAAAAAAAAAACCACTTAAAGATGTTAAATTCTACGCAGTCTAAGTCGCAGGCACAGCTTGTTTATAATATGTTAGTTTTTACTTTTTTTAATGTCAAATTAGATAAAACGTGGCTTACAGTTCTACCACCAATATCTCTAAATTACTGTGGAATGCTACAAGTGCAAGTATTGTTTTATTGGCTCGTACGCTTGGACTGTATCCAAGGGGCGTGGAATCAAATCCTGGATTGGTATATTATATAATTTTCTGCACGTTTATAGTTTCTGATAAAAATAACCTTTTACCTTCGATTTTTGCCATAGTATTTTTATTCACATACAGATAACGTCAAAAAATTCTAAAAAATATATACAAAATTCAATCATTGTATGGTAAATGTAGACCTTAATATAATCTTTGAATTTAACAAGAAAAGATTCGATTTCTGGCAAAAAGCGGAGAACGACGTGTCTTAACACTAGGTTCTCTTTAACTAATATACAATAATAAAATTTACATGTAAAATATCTCACTAACAATATATCCAATACCATTTTTTTTTGTACCAAAATATTTATTATATCAATAAGACATTTCAATAAACGTAGATTTCTGTATCAATGGAGGCATTTACGAAGCGTTAATAAAGTGCCTCTTGACTTAACTGTATGACGCTTAATTGTCTCTTACGAGCCTTGCGGTGGACCACAACTTGTATAAGCGTGTGTTATGTACTTGTGGTATACTTTGATATATATTGAGTTATTAATATACATATATATATATATATATATATATATATATATATATATATATATATATATATATATATATATATATATATATATGTATATATATATATATATATAACACTAAGTTAATTTTGAATTTTGCTTATAAATAGATAAATTATAATAATTAATTTACCTATCAGTTACATATGGTTTCTTTATTTTTTGGGTGAACGCAATTTAGTGGTACATCACTACTTTCAGATATTACTTCCTATATAGATATATGGTAAGTTAAAATAAAACAGCTTTATGCTTTATCTCACACAGCAAAATAGTTAGAGAGTAATCACAAGACATTCCGTTGGCAGCTAGACACTCAAAAAGTTATCCGTTGCACCAAGATGGTCTTGATTATTGTAAATTACATAGCAATTATGTTATACAGGTATTTAAAGAATATAGCATAATAAAGAAAAATATAAAAATTCTATCTTTAACGTTTTTTTGAAAATATAATTCAGGCCCAGTAATCTTTAGTAAATAAATAAATCTCTAGATACAAACGAGCTCCATTTTTCATATAATTGTATACGTAAAATTTATACCCATTCATAATATACAGCGATTTAGTGCTACGTCATTCAAGACGTTGTAGAAGGTGCGTAGCGCGTAGGTCTACGGTTACAACGTATAATTTAGTTGTCTATGGTAGTTTAACTTTAATAATATAAGAAGTTAACAAGACCAAATTGTATATACGTGTGTTTTATAGAAAAATACGTTTTTTCTAGTTTTCTTTACAAATATTATTAATCTAATTTAAATTTGTCGTGCTCATTTATATTTTATTTTCATATTTGTTGCTTTTCTAAGGTTTGAAATCATAAATAATTCATATCTCAACTGCCCGAAATAAAGATATTGTATGTTAGGTAGCGAAACCTAACACCGTATTTAATCTATTTAAAATAAGGAAACTTTGAAGAAAATTTAGACACAAACAGTTTCCCGAGTATAAGGTCACCAAAAAACGTCATATATATCTCACGTCAAGAGTTATCATGATTGTACTCATACTAATTATGTAATTCCAATGTAATTACATAGAATAGAATAGAATAGAATAGAATTATTATGTAATTACATAAAAAAAATTATACCATCTATCGCCATCAAGGTTGTACCGGCAGAAAAATTCAATTAAGATAACACAGTAGACTAACAAGTTTATATTCTGCTTGCTTTATCTAACTCTGGGGAGTGTTACGGGGAATAATGTTTCACTCAGCTTTGTAACAACGATATCACGTTTAACTAAACTAATAAAGAAACTTTCAACTTATCTTTATGAGTAAGCTTATAAAGCTCTACCAAAAGCAACTGCAAAAAATGAAATTTAAAATAAAAAAAGGCTGTTATAACTTGTACTTTAAAATTGCTTTGTTTACTGTAAAATAAACACTTTCAAAGGAACACTGCTGAAACGAAAATTTTCAGCCGTTTTCTGCCATTTTAACCCAACCAAATAAACAACGGAGAGAACGGAGACTTCAAAAAAAAAAACAAACTCCGCGCATGCGCTGCGCTCGTGACGTCACACAACTCTACCACGCTGTCAGTCGTGCCTCAACCGGCCGCGCGCTAGCACAGTAACGCGCGCCGCCGCGTCCCAACCACGTAAACAAAAATATAAACACGCCAATCACAATGCACACCCGCTACTTATGATATACCGGCGTTTGATAATTAATTAATAAAGTGTATTTAATTTCGTGTTTGGATGTATTCATTTCGGTAGTGTGTTTAAAGTTTCGAAAACGTGTCTTTTTAGTGCCATTTTTCTATATATGTAGAGTAGTAATAGATTCGATTACTCGCGAGTACAAATTTAATATCCATTGCCTTCTTGCCTCTATATAGTTTAGGCTTAAAGTTAGACGCGCTAGATTTAGGCGTAAGTGTAATATTTGTAACGTTAAGTAAACACAAACATTATCGATGTCTCTTCTTTGTGGAGGTGAGTGTCCTCGTAAAATTTCACCTTGCCGTGTGAACCAATTTTTCATAAGGTTTTCCCGCATTTTATATTATATATTATAAAAAGACGTTGGAAGTCGTTAAACTTAAATTGTTAGTACATTAAATAAGCTTGTTAGCGCCGTGAATTTTAAGTTGTAAGTGATGTTTCACTGAAGTGAACATTAATAGGAAAGTAAACGTGAAACTGAGTGAGAAATCACTAAACACTAAATTCTAAATCATAAAATACGTCTTATTTAAAAAAAAATACCACAACATAAAAATATTTCGAGAATAAGACAAACTGGTGCTTTGTCCAAGGACTCTACAAAAATTTAATATATATTAACGTGAGTTTCTTCAAAATGCGGCATATGAAGGAACTGTCTAATAATACTTCAACGTATTAATATTCTAATGTGCTTGAGTTTATATATATATATATATATATATACATATACAAATTACATTCAAGTAAAAACACGCTCGTATATATTTGATATAATTTACTTTTAAAATAAACATATTTTTCTAAATAGACAGTAAATATTTTATTAATTAATAAATAAATGTTTTTGTGTTTAAATTTATATGGTTTTTATATATTTAGAGCAGAATGTGTTTGGATATAAATATTTTGAATAGAATAGAAGCAGTATACAAAATGTAAATGTGATTTATCTGTTCTTAAAGTTTTAAAAGAGATATATATATATATATATATATATATATATATATATATATATATATATACATATGTACATATATTGGCAGTGAAATATTTACGAATTCATAAAGAACCAAAAATGTGAACATAACTTAAATATCATTTTTTTTGTCAAAATAAATTTAATTTTAAAGCAAATAAGTATTATTTTGAGTAATATTTTAAAATTGCTTACAATAAAACTGAAATTGAGGGTAATTATTATGAAAAAAAATGATCTAAGTGTTAAAAAATATAAAAAAATAACACAATAGACAAATATCTCTGTTTAATTTAATATCGTGTAATAGAAAAATGACTACTGTAATACTGAAATACTGTCAAAATTTTCATGTCTTAGAGAATACACAGAAAAAACACAACGAACAATCTATTATACACATTTTAAATGAAACTATTTTAAACGGATTAATCGCGTATATTTAAGTATTCAAAAATATATTTTTGTAAACTTAACGTTTCTAACACTTCTCAGTAGTCCGTGGTCACAGGTAGACGGATATATTTTTATCTCACTCCTGGTAGAGATCTTAAAGATATTATGTGTTAAGTAGAGTAATATAAAATCTATTTCTTTTGGAATTCGTAGAAAAAGTGTATAGATTTCTATAATTCAAATTCTAATAACGTTCTATCTAATACTCAAACTACATTAATCAGTAAAATGATTGGTGATTTGAATATAAGCCAAAATTTAAAATTTTACGAAATTTCAGTGAATTTATTTTCTTCTGTGATATGACATTTGCCAAATAAAGCTTTTTATATTCTACTTATATAAAGCAAGAATAGATTTTTTGTTGAAAGTTCACTGGCATAAAACTTAAAATTTCATTTTTGATAAAATTTTTGGGCTCAAATAAGTAAAACTGAATTTTCCTGAAACATGTCAAAGTATGTTATAATAGACGACATAAAATCGTGTTTGTTGAAAAGTGTTTGCAGTTAATCATGATTAGTTTAGGTAAAAAACATTATATTTTATTGTGGTTAGGTTACGCAAAGTGCAGGAATATGTTCCCATACTCGCACTGTAAACATAAATTGCTTTGAAGGTGTAGGTACCTATATTTAAAAAAATAATAAAAAAATAGCATGTTAAAGTATTATTATGATGTTAATAAAAAAGGGTTTTATTTTCTATTGAGAATAATTTATTATAATTTTTTCAGGTATAAAAATATTTTACTTACTTTCCAATACAAATAATGTTATTCCATTAAATATATAGAACATCTGGCGACTGTCTTCGTTATGAATGCGCATTTTTACTCTTTCCTTACTATTTTAGTTTAAAATTAATTTTCACATTTCTTTTGTATGTTACAAAACTCTTCGCAGTAACTAATAGTATTTTAGAGTTATTATAATTTAAAAAAAAACAATTAACTATTTCAACTATTTTATTCGATAGTTTTGTATGATTCATAATTTTCTAACTATAATTAAAAAATTCGTATACCGTGTGTTCAGTTAATTAAAAAAGCTTATCTTTTTTTACAATCGTTTTGAATTATTTCATTGGTCATTAAAATAGACACTAAATCAAGAAAATAACGTTTTTAATTCAGTATATATGTATATATATATATATATATATATAATTGTTGTGGGTCCGATTCATAATCAGTGGTATGGTTACATTTCTTTTTTTACCTTCACGTTTTTTATCCCGCATAGCAGTGTAGACAGAAAGTAACTGGTGTCAAGACACTCCGTACTTCACTTGCGCTGTGCCATGACCGGCGACATTTAAAAAGTGTTTTAACTTCTTCGCGCGGCTAAGACAATTCGCGGCGTTAAGTTCTCCACTCAACACGCAACATCTGGCTCGTATTAGCTCGTATTATAGCTGGATATTTAAAAAATTCAATGACATGTTTAGTCAGCTGCGCCACTATGGCGTCTGCGTTTTTTCATCGGAGTCCAACGCCGCTATTTATGTTCACAAATATCTAATTTCATGACGTATATAACTGACCTAGACAACGTGAAGCTCGAGCTGAAATATCCAAGAATATACATAAATAATGTAAAATAATGAACGTTGACATCTAAATAGTTTCTGGCAGTAATAAATTATGAAAATATCACACTGAATTCCATAATTCAATTTCATTAAAAATATATATTATTTAGTATTTTTTTAATCAAACATGTCGTGATATATGAAAAAACGTTGTGTATTGTGACAACTCCGTTTGCCGCTTCCGCCCAAATTGAACACATTACTGCGTATTCAGTGGCGGAACTCAACGCCGGACTAGCAGAACAGTGAATATAATTTACATATACAATTATTCCCACGATGAGAATTGAACCAGCAATCTAAGACCTCAAATATAAGTTTTATATATTTTTTCTTATAAAAGGTTAGTTATTCGACTAGAAAATATGAAAACCTTATACCTGAAGGATACCCTATTTACATGTAAGCTGTATTTTTAAAACACGTTATATTTTACACAACATTCACAACATATATAGCAGAGTGTTCAGAGGCAACTGAGTGTCATGACACTCCGTTGATTAATTCTATACTAATTTCTAGTTTTAATTGTCATTTATTTACCTTATAAGATTAATTAATTAATTTTGGTGATTTTAAAACATTTAAATGGCAACCGTTTTAATCGCGTATATTTTGACAGATCTACCTGTCACCATGGAATTACTAAGTATTTAAAATTGCATTTTTCTAAAATGCATTTTGTAGTATTAGAATATATGCGAATATTCTGGTTAAAACAGTTTCATTTATAACATATATTTTGAGATAATATATAGATAAAAATATGTATTACGTAATCGTCGAATGAAATCTAACTTTGTATTTAGATAAGTCGGTCAGTTTGAATATCATACTACATATATAAAACAATATCCATAAGATATGGATTTGAATTTGTGAAGATATAAAGAATAATGAGAAATGAAAGATAAGGCCGGTCGCGGCGCAGTGAGACAGCGTCTGACTGTAACACGATCGGGTGGTGGGATCGTTGTGGGTTCGACTCCCAATCGGGAGAGTAATTATATTTAAAGTATTTTCACTTCCTCGCTCTGGTAAAGGTGAAGTGCGTTGAGTTCTACCACTCAACACGCAATGTCTCAACTAAAAAAAAAGAAAGACGATAAAATTATTTGCCTTGTTTATGCAATTAGTACAGTACAACTACAGTAGTTGTTACAATTTTTGTGTGTCTGCTTGTTCTGATTAATCTTTGGATTGGCTAGACTGATTTTGACGCGACTTTCACTGGCCGATAGCTAACATAATAAGGAGTAACACAAGCGTAATTTTATTTTAGAATTACAAAATAAATTACATAATATAAATCCAATCTGGAGTAATTTAAAAGGAAAGATGACAATTTTTTTTACATATATTATAAAAAATATAGTGATAGTTAAATAAATTTTATTTTACATACATTAAATAAAAAATTCTATAACGAACTGTGTCCAAAGGAATATATTGAACAGTGACCGCGCGTTTTGTCTGTATCACGTCAAACGCAAGGTGACCTTGTTAAAATTAGTGTTCTCTTTGAAGAAATCGTCTAAATAATTTGTATTTTTATTTATAAACGCGTTGAATAGTATACAATTTCTAGTCTAAGAGCTTGCTTTGTAATAAATAATAAAGAACATATTTTCACTTATATGATTTTTGTTGAAGATCGAGGAATCTAACATACAGACACTCAGCTTTTAACTTTTTTAATCTTAGAAGCATGTTAGATGCATTGGGACAGTGTCTAACGTAAACGCGATTAGTTGTGGGTTCGATTTCCACTCGGAGAAATGATTATATTTAAAATTTCGCTGATAAAATCTTTCTCTTACTGGTAATACAAAATGTAGCATTTGGTTCGCTGCTTAACACGCAATATCTCGATTTTGTACGTAAAGTATTTAACGGAGTATCTTTACTCAAGGTTATCTGAATATCCCGCTATACGTGAAACTAAATTAAGAAAATATTCTGTGTAATATATAAAATTAAAAAAAAATCACTAGTATTATTCAGTACGAGTGCGGAATGGAGAAAATAGAGTTATGATAAAAGATTCTCTTCTGCTACTGCTATGCGGGACATAGCATGAGGTTGCACACGCTCCATAGATTTCTTCTTCTTCTTCTTCTTATAGTGCCTTACAAACTACTCAGCTTTTGCCCGGTGTCTGGCTAAATGGAGTATCTGCCTTGTTTTTTTATAATGTTTAATGGAGTGACAAATCACTAAGTAATTTTCTAATACAAGATATTGATAACTTTCATAAAAATTTTGCGTGTATGGACTCTTACACTATATTAAAATTAAACGATCCATTTACAAAATTGTTGGGTGACAAGCATTATAAGATAGATTAGCAGATCTTTATAACAAAATACTTGACACACATTCTTGTTAGACATCTAAATAAAACGTTTAGTTTTTGATTTTTTTATGCTATAGTACGTGGAAAAATGAAGAGAATTTAGTGGTATATTTCTCTTTATTACACTGTTCGTACATTAAGATATCTTGAATTGATATATGTAAATAATATTAATTAAATACTTCATTTTATATTCCATTATAATAATTAGTGTGCACTATTACGTGTATAGGTAATATTTCCGCATCATATCTTTATTCACACGTTCTAGCACAAAGAGTACATAGTGATAAGACACTGAGTTCTCCATTTTTCTTTCGAAATCGAGACAATACATGTGTATATATATATATATATGAATGGCGACACCCAACGCCACTAACTGTCTTAACATAGCGATACTAATTTAAAATTTATGCTACTAAGACGATTAAATTCTAAAAGAGTAATAAGAAATACTATAAATACAGCAGTGTAGTGGGACAGCGTCTGCTTGTAATCGTGATCGGTTGCGGGTTCGATCCCCACTCGGGGGAGTGATTATATTTAAATTATTTTCACTTCCTCGCTCTGGTAAAAATACGAAGTGCGACGTTGAGTTCCATCACTCAACGTCTTGAATTGTCCATCCTGGCGTTGACAGTGTTTCACTGACGGCAGATTTGATTTGAAACCAAGAATTATTTATATTTTTTCGGTATAATTTACATCGCGGGCGTTAAGATCTATAATTTAATATAAAACACTTTGAAAATTTAAGAAGACATGTGAAAATCGCTAAGTTTTAACTCAAAGTGCTTTCGGGTTATCATTTTTTTAGCTTCACGCTTTGATCCCGTATAGCAGGGTAGACAGAAAGTATCTAGCGTCAAGACACTCCGCACTTTGCTTTTCACCGAATTTCAGACATTGCGTGTTGCGTGGTGGAACTCAACGCTGCACTTTGTCTTTACCAGAGCGAGGATGTGAAGATCATTTAAATATAATCACTCCCCCGAGTGGAGATCGAATCCACAACCGATAGCGTTTACAGTCAGACACCGTCCCACTGCACCACGTCCGGCCTCACTACACTCACTTACACACACGGTTATCATTACATTCAATTCATAATACTTAGTCATGAAGTAAAAACCGCTGTTAACAAAAATTAGACAGAATTAATATTTTCAATAATAATGTTAAAAAAATACAATAGCGTACGGAGTGTCTTGACACTAGACAGTTTCTAAGCTAAGAATAATACATTAAACTACACACACTGCCATGCGTTTGACATACACTTTTATAGAAAGTGACATTACCAAGTGACTTATAAGAGATAAAGGACTAGATATCAAACATATATATTTCACTCCTTCTAACATAACACGACAAAGTGGCAAAAGTTATGAAAAATTACAAGCAAAAGGCTCACAATCGAGTTAAGGACGACGTTAAATTGCTTGAAACCGGCATACGTATGTATATACGCTTTGTGAAATTCTTGCCAGAATTGCACATCCGGGCTATTAGCGCCGTGTAACATGTTGAATATTTTACACATGTATTTAGAAGATGTGTTCTAGTGTTTTACAATTGTTGGAATTTTGTTTTTGATTTTTCTTTGAGATTTGAATATATTATTGAACTGAAAATAGTGTATATGACGTGCAAATATTTTAATTCATAAATATTTATATTTCCAATGCCGGATAAGTGGAGTGATAATACTGTTAGAACACTCCGTTCTCCGTCAACTTTATCGTACTAGGGCTTAGTTCAATTATTTGAATGTTTCCTATTCTCATAACACAAAATTCGGCGTTGAGACTACAAGGTAAAAATGAGAACGGAGTGATATATATATACTATTCATATTTTATGATTGTGTTTTCAACATAAAAACCAAAATATGTTCATTTATTCGTATTTATAAACTTAAATGTAAACCACAATAATTTGCGGGAAAATCTTATTATATTAAATGAAACTATTTTAAACGGATTAAATGCTTATATTTTGATATTCGACATTACATTTTTTCAAACGTGACGTTTCTATACTTTACAGTAGTCCGTGGTCAAGTCAAGTCAAGTCAAGTCATGTCTACCAGTTAGGTAGTTAGTTAATGTCATTTGAAATAGTTTCATTTAAAATGTGTATAAATCAAAGATATTTAAATCTCATTATATTAATATCATATATATTATATATGTATATTAATAGCATTATATTAATATCATATATTAATATCATATATATTAAATATATATGTATATTTCCAAGTGAAATAGATGCCAGCACACGTATATTTATAAAGTACCCAGCAATTTGGTTCGCACGGTAAGAATCTCGTAGTAAATAGAGTAAAAGCACAAACGAATGCCGCTTTAAAGCGCCTCATCTTTACTTTTCAGAACCCGGCCCTCTAATGTCAGAGCCGCTCTTAAGTTTATATAAGTCACCCATGTCAGGTATGGTAATTTATATAGTTTTTAATTAAATTAGTTTTACGTATATACAGGCCGGTCGTGGCGCAGTGGGACGGGGTCTGACTGTAAACGCGATCGTTTATGGGTTCGATCCCCACTCGGGGTAGTGATTATATTTAAATTCGGTGGAAAGCGAAGTTCGGAGTGTCTTGACACTAAATTCTTTCTGTTTATCCTGCTATACAAGATAAAAAGCATGAAACTAAAAAATATATATTGAAGAAACAAGTGAGGCCTTCAGAGCTCAGTGCGTCTGTCTAAATATAGACAGTGGTTGTGGGTTCAATTCCTACAATTTTTTTATATTTCTCCACTATGGTATGACAAAGTGCAACGTTATCTCCGATTACCTTGCTATGCGGGATAAAGCATGAAATAACAATTATATTTAGAATTATTTTGTATTGAAGAAACAGATGTTTCGTGAGTTAAAGAGTTTATGCTAGGAAAATGTTAGCTCATTTTTATCTATTCAACAGAATGTTTTTATTAATTAGTGAACCCTGACGTCAAGTTTTGATAGAAAAATTCAAATCACTTTAAAATATCATTCTTTCTAGTCAAATACTTGCCGTTAACGCAATGAGTCACGTTGGTGTCTAACTTAGTTAAAAGGTGTTAATATTTTATTTAAACACAGTTGAGATATTTGTATATATTATGTTTTTGATTATTAATATCTGATTATGAAACATGTATTTGGTTGATGAAGATAAAACTTGGAAAAATATATTTGCAAGAAAAAACACACATAGATTATAAATCGGACTGAGTAAAGTAATCTAATATGTACTATTTTTAAAGTGTTATTCCACACTTAGGATTAGAAAACATTTATGAAAAAACGTATAAAAATTTTGAACGGCACGGGTTCGAATCCCGCTGCGTTCAAAATTTTTATAGGTTTTTTCATAAATGTTTTCTAAAGTAATCTAGTAATAAGTAAAAATTACAGAAACCTTAATTTAAACTTAATTAAGCCTGAGAAAGTTTCTATAATTAACATGTTTGAATATAAGCTAGTGGTATATGCGTAGGTTCGAATCCCACGCATAACATTTGATATTGAATGGAAACAGAAGGTAGAAAATCTATAAATTATCTTTGTATTTGCTTTATACAAAGCAGAATATACGTAAAAATATGTTTACCTTTAATTATGAATGCAGTACAAATAAAAAAAAACAGAATAGTCAATGAGAAGCTAGTTTTTACAGTTTTCCGCTTTAAACCAATATATTATATGATAAATGGCAAAACTAAACACCGTACTTTATCTTGTTAGACGAAAAAATGAAAATAATTTGAATATAATTATTATAAATGGAAATCGAACCCACACTCAATCTGTATTTGCAATCAGTCGCTGTCGCGCTGTGCCACGATGATATCATAAATGTACTTTAATATCAAAGCGTATGTCATTCCAATCATTAAAATAATTATTTCATCACAAACAAAAATGAAACGTTAATGCCGTCATCAAAAGAGATTTGAAAATAATCTCCCAGATTTATCCATATAATTAAAAAGTTCCAAATTGAATGGATACGTGTATGTTGCAGGGAGACAGACAAACTGCACATTGCAAAATAAGTTTATATTTACTTGATTTTTTTTACTTCACACTTGCATCCAGTACAGCAGGGTATACAGAAAGTACCTAGTGTCTAGACACTTCGTATTTCACTTTCCATTGAATTTGAGACATTGAGTTTCAAGTGGCGGGACTCAACGCCGCACTTTGTCTTACCAGAGCGTGGAAGTGACAATAATTTAAATATAATCTCTCCGCTAAGTGGAAATCGAACCAAGAACCGATCGCGTTTACAGACAGACGAAGTTTATTTTATTACTTTTGTTGTTTTTCTATATATTTTTAATTAATTGTAACTTGTAAATTATATTAATAGATCTCTTAAAAAGGAATTAATCGTTAATCGTGTTTAAATATTCAATTACTTACATTACATATAAGGCGTTTCTTTTCTTATTGCTATATTATTTCTCTTGTATAATAACTCTAATATAAATGCCTACTTAGAACTAAGGTTTATATTTAGGCAAGCCCTTTTAACAATTAAATTATCGTGATTCGGTTAATTGTAACAAATTTGTAATTATATTTGTAGTTGTTCTCAGATTATTTCTTCTTCTTCGTTAGGGCGGTAAGTTTAGAAAATAATTGTATCAACTAACAGAACAAGTAAACGCAATGGGTCGTGAGTTCAATCCCCTCTCGGGGGAGTGATTATATTAAAAAAAAATTCACTTCCTCGCTCTGGTAAGACAAAGTACGGTGTTGAGTTCCACCACTCAACACGCAATGTATCGAATTTGGTGTAAAGCAAAGTGTGGAGGGTTTTGACACCAGGTTGCACTTGCTATTAAAAATATAATCCACATCTGTCTACAACATATTAGCGTATATATTTATATATACATACATACATTCATACATACATTCGTATATTTGTAACTCATTTCCTTAACGATGCGAGAGGTGACTTTTTGGTACTCGATTTTATGTAGCTTTTTATGGCTGAGATCGGATGGTTTTTCGGTTCGTCGGCTTTATACGATGTCGTTCACTGATTTTTCGTAATACAAGTCATTTATACAGATATATGTGAAGAAATATATTTATAATATGTATTATAATATATTCTAAATGAAACTATTTTTAAATGGATTAATCGCGTATATTTTGGTATTTGAGAATACATTTTTGGAAACCTATACTCCTGTAGTGACAGTTAAACTCTACCTGTCTATCTGTGACCGAGTACTACTGTACAGTGTTCGAAATGTTAGGTTTCCAAAAATTTATATTTGAAATTATAAGCGATTTATCCGTTAAAAAAATATTTTCATTTAAAATGTGTAAAATCGCAAAAATCATAGATCTTCTTATTATAATAGACTTCATTGAAATTCTGTTATTGCTTAGAACTGAACTAATCTTGAATACAATTATAACTGAAAGTTTGAAGAATTTTTATAATGTTTAAATTCACTTGTTTTTTCTTTGTGACAAGGTAGTTAGAAGTAGAGTACTTCTAACTATCTTGTTACAAAGTCAAGTGTCAAAACACTTTGTTCTCGACTTCTTAATGTTGAAATAAAATATTCAATATAAGACTAATATCTAAATAAAGTATAGAAAATTAGACTCTAAAACACGTGAACTTTATTAGTTAGCTTTATAGTATGTAAAGTGTTATAGTATGACAAAATTTTACGTTGAAATTTTGGATCAGACTACAGAGAGTCCGATGGTAGCGCAATGGGACAGCGTCGACTGTAGACGCAATCGGCTTGGGTTCGATTCTCACTCGGAGGAACTCAGGATAGACCAAGTGCAGCGTTGAGTTCCACCACTCAACACGCAATGTATCGAATTAAGCGAAAGGCAGAGTATGAAGTGTTTCGATACTATGTACTTTATATCTACCCTGCTATGCGGGATAAAAGCGTAAAACTAAAAAAAAAATTAAATCGAAATTCAAAAGTGAAAAATCACTCAATACTCTCCCACCTTATAATCTATTATATCCATAATGTCTAAATCGTTTAAATTTTATCAAAACATTAAACTCTAGATTGTCTAGAGTCTAGACGGACAAAAACATTTCAGTTAGAACTTGGTATTGGCCTCAGATATATGTGTATGATATTTATCACGAACTTTAACATGAACAGTTGGTGAGGATTTTTTGAGATACCTCCATGTGTAATAATTGGCTTAAAACCATTACGCTTGTAATAATATCTCCTTTATGTTTTGGGATTTTGTCTGATATTGTATGTATTTGGTAGGTATGTTTATATTGAGTGGTGTAACTCAACGCCGCACTATGTCTTGCCAGAACATGAAATTGAATGTAGGTTAATTATTATAATTTCTCAACGTGGATACTGAGAACAATTGGCGTTTACAGTCAGACGCTAGCATCATTACCTTTACGATATTGATATTGTTTTTGTAATTTTAAAATAAATTTCTTAAATCATTGAGTTGTATTCTAGAATTATCTTTTCCACGTGTATATTGATCGAATTATTGACAACTAGGGAGATTATTGTGCTATTATATTACATACAAATATTCATTTGAATGTCATATTGAGAGGAACGGTTATTGTTTTTCCTTTAGCTTCACGCTTTTGTCCCGCATAGCAGGGTAGACAGAAAGTACCTAGTGTCAAGACACTCCATACTTTCGTGTTGAGTGGTGAAACTCAAAGCCGCACTTTGTCTTTTACCAAAGCAAGGAAGTGAAGATGAAATTAATTTTTAAAAATAATAACTCCCTCGAGTGTGGATCGAACCCACAACCGATCTCGTTTTACAGTCAGACGCTTGTCCCACTGCGCCACGACTGGCCTCACGATTGTGTTTATTAAATTGATTATTACAACTAAAATTTCTTCTTGCACTAAATATTTTTAATATTTTCCTCTTAAGCACTAATTTCCACGACCTACAACCACCGGCAAACCTAACGCAGATTTGCTTTACCGTACAAAATAACCCCACCCAATACAAAAGGCAGACGGCGATCGTCGAAAAAAAATATGTAAATTAATTGTATTATTTAAAAGTATGCAAAATATGCAAATAATAATCCACGCATAAAGTATCAACTGCATTTGGTTGGGTAGTTTTTGAGTTTATTCGCGAATTCACGACTGACGCCGCTTTACGAGTACGCCCATATAATAAGCTGTCCAAGCGTAAAATTTTCATTGAAATCGGTTCAATGACTTTTCAGTTTATTAACGTATGTTCAACGCTTTATCAAATAAAGATACAAGTCCTATCGGGTGGAGTGTTTAAAATTAAAATTTTGCATACAAACCGGTTATTTTTGTAATATTTCTTTTTTTGTAATTTTCACACTTGTGATTTTTTTTTCTTGGAGTTATATTAACGATTTCATATTATGTTTTTAAATTATAATATTGTTTGTATAAAATACCTTCTAAAGTTATTATGATTTTAAATACACGGTGAAAGTCATTATACTGAATTAATTACATATATTTTGGTATTAAAAAATATATTTTTGGAAACATGACGTTTCGAACACTTTACAGTAGTCTGTGGTCACGGGTAGACAAACATCTTGTAAAATTAAACCCGTTAAAACCACTTAGATATGCGTATATGTATACTTTTTGTAAATAATGAATTGGCCATTCATTATTAGAATAAAATGAAATTATTTCATTTAAAAAATCTTTATTTTCTATTATAAGAACTATTTTGACGAGTTATATCTTACTTCACCTACACGTGCAGTCTCAAAACATTCCCCATAATAAGGAAAAGGGTGTAAGAACCTAAAATTTGGCTTATAGGTACTTCGAGGCTGATTATAGCATAGTGGCGCACTATCTGATTGTAAACGCGACCGCTTGCGGGTTCGATTCCCACTTGAAGGAGTTACATTTAAATTATTTTCATTTTCTTACTTTGATAAGGCAAAGCGCAGCGTTGATTTCCGCCAATCGATATGCAAGGAAGAGAAAAGTATTTCCTGAAATTTAAAAGGAAAAAATTAATATTTCACAATTGAAATCATGAACTAATAAAATCATGAACTAATAAAATCCACATAACTAAATATAGTAGAGTCTAAGTAACACAGTTGTAACTGGTAGAGTATCGACGTTGTCTGCGTCCAATATAAAGTAAAATTTTCGGCTTATTTGGCTTAAAATTTGGTCTATTGAAAATATTCTGGTAGATAATGTGAAAATTCCATTGTCTGTACGTAAGCTGAAATCAAGTGAGATCTCGCTACGTAACCTTCATCAACATCACAAGGGAGTATGAAAGTGTACGTAGAGCAGAAAGCATTTTAAATGTAAATATATTATCGATTTAAATTGTTAACATAAATATCTTGTTATATAAAGGTTTTATTAATATAGATTATTTTATTTAATGAATATTAAAATATATATAACAATAAATTTAATATGGGATAAAAAATAATTAATTGATGCTGGTCTAAGCGAAGTGGCAAACGTGATCGGTTGTAGTTTCGATTTTCATTTTTTCACTCTGGTAAGACAAAGCGCGGCGTAGAGATCCGCCATTCAACACGCAATATTTCGAATTTCTGCGAAAAGCGTAGCACGGCGTTTCTTAACACTATGTAAATAAAAAAAATCATAAAGTATATTTTTTATTGCTTCTTGGAGTTTCATTTAAGATAGCTATAAGCTATAAGTTTGATATCTCAACAGGTAAATAAACAAACGCTTAACTGATAAAAAAGTTTAACTGGCAAAATAAACTTGTTTTAAAACCATTCTTAAAATGGTTCTTTCTACCCTTAATCATATAATAATATTAAATGATAAGAAAGATAAAATAAAGCGTGTTAAAAATATATGCCATAAAAATAAAAAAAAATAATTTGCAATCCAATTAAAATTAGGGTAAATATGGAATTATGTAGAACATTTCCCTTACGTTATCTGTAAGGTAGAATAACAACTTGTTATTTCAGTATGGATGGGAGAAACAGAATCGTTTGTCACGGAGCAGTTTATCGTCGACCGTGTTACCGTTATTTTACTTCACTTTGTAAACAACTGGCAATCTTACAAGCAATCTATATTTGCCAGTCTACCCATTGAAGTACCAAGTACGCGTTACCTTAGCAACGTGTATGACACTTTATATAAAAGAGTTTGTCAAATAAAGGCGGTAGTGTGTGTGATTTTATTATAATTTAAAATTTAATTCACCACTCTGAGTGCAATGTCTGGATTTCGGGTGGAAAGTCAGCGACGTTTTTTTGATACTATAATTCAAATATAATCTTTAATTATGCCAAATTTCTATCTTTTCTGTTCGTATACTTAGAAATTTAAAGTTTTTCGTTAACTAACTCAACAGTATTTTTGAAGATTAAACAGGCTTAATATATATATTGGTTTTATAAGGAATATTAATTATTTGTATGCAACTATAAATCTAATATAATTTAAAATAACAAGTAATACCGGTAAGAAGCTCAAGTAAAATCTTTTTCAGTATTTTCAGGGAAAGCTCTGAAAACAATTAAACAATATTTAGTTTTCCCTAAATACATTGGAACAAGTTTTCACGCGTAATATTTAAATATTGACAGTAATTCCGTTCAATCATTGCGGTAAATCCCCGACCGCTCAATTGACTCTATTATAACGATTTTGAGGACAATGCTACACTAAAATTCCTATAAAGCGTAAAGTAACATAATATATCAGTTAAATTATTCACTTCACGTGTCATTTCCGGTGAAGGAATTTAAGGCTGTTTTTGTTTTTTTTCTAATTTTTTCTAATGGGTTTTTTTGGTCTTAAGTCCTATTAATCAATCTCTATTAAGAATTTGGGTTTTAGATGATTTTCATTTCCACAGATGTCATATGTATTGAGATCATCACTTTGCGTTTCTTATAAAGGGTGCCTATTTGCTTTTTGATTATATATTTGCAGAAAATTATGATTATACAAATTTAATTCAAATTCAAATAATAGCTATTTAGCTATTTTTTTGTTCAGATTTCATACTTTATCCTAAAAACAGATTAGCCAGATACATCCGAAAGAATCATAATATTGCGTGTTGTATGTTTGTAATATTAAACAAACCAGGTTTTGCTAAATCGATAAATATATATAATTTAAACATATACCAAAATTATATTTTTACAATATGTCTATCTGTTTGTTCTCGCTTATCACTAAAACAGACAGGACTTTTAGTTAGGATACTTTTATTTTAGATTTATAAAATAAAGATCCAACAAAAGATATTAATTTCCACCCGAACGGAGTCGCAGGTTCAGCTTGTATCATAGATAATACAATCATATCCCAATGAGAATCGAACTCACAACCAATCTCAATTACAGGGACATGCTGTCCTACTGTGCCAGAACGGTTTTACTCGTCTCTAATCATACTTTAATAAAAAAAAATGTAAAACAACATATTAAGATAAAAGTTACCTTATATCGTAAAGCGTCTCGAATACTATATATTTAAAATTACAGCATCCCTATTCTCAGATGACAAGACACCGCCCTTGAAGCCGGGGCGGGAGCTGGCTATGGAATTATTAAGTGGAAAGAGTAATTGAATTTTGCTCTTTGTAAGAATATCTAAAGGAAAACTCATGAAATATTTATATGTTTATTCAATAACGTTTTAATGTAATTGTTTTTTTTTTTCATATTAAATCGTAATTATTTATTTTTTTTAATTTTAATTAAAATCAGTGTGTTTTCTCGTTCTGTCGCCGTTGTTTCTGGTAATTCTGGTTATTAAAATATTATATTATTATTAGAAATAGTCACGTGAACACATAATGTTCCGAAATTTTCTTATATATATATTAATTGATAAGAGTTACGAATAAAACTACTGAAAGAGCGTTAAAAGATTTACGTTAGAATGTGACGTAACTCTAGCAATTTTGTATAAAAACATATACAACTACTGGGTGTACCCGCGACTCCGTCAGCGTAACTTTGAGTAAAACAATTTTTGATAAGACATTATTTTATCAGTTATAAACCGATGCAAATATGTAAAACAATTAGTGTTGTGAGGAAAGGTGTGCCAAAATACAACATTGAAATAGGTTAAAACGTTTTCGAGATAAGCGTGCACAAACGAATAGACAAACCGATACTTTTTTTATATATATAAGCATAGATATTTATATCACTCCAGTCTTGCAAAACTTTTCTTGCTCTGGTAATACAAACTGCGGCATTCAGTTTTTTTTCATTCACCACTCATCACGTAGATTCTCAAAGTCGCCGGCATACGGGAGTGTCTTGACACTAGATACTCCCTGTATACACCTTTTTTACGGAATAAAAGCGCGAAGCTAAAAAAATTGTAAGCATTATTTTAAATGTAATTATTTTAATCTATTTGTGTCCACGGGAAAAATGAAATGTGTTCGAATACATTAAGACTGCAGCGTTGTGTTTCGCAATTCAGATAAAGTTTCTATAAAGAGCTTAATGCCACTCTAGACAAATCACTTAAAATGTAAAAAGTAATAAATATTTCTTTATATAAACTGTTTTTCTTCGCTTATATTGAAGAAGATAGATGAAATTGTAACAAATAATGTATTGCTTTCAAATAAACAGACGAAATATAAATACGATAAAGAAATACGTCAGCTGAAAAGGCAAAAAAACTATTAAAGTTGAGATAAATGGTAGTTTTAATAGAACACATTAATTTCCCAAGATAACGGCAAGTAAACATCTCTTCAACGTTCTTACATTAGAACAAACACTCCACAAGCGTCTCGGCTTTGCAAACGAATTTGCTGCAAAACTACTGAATATTGTATAAACTCTCATACGTAACGTAATTCTGATGGGTTTTCTTCTTTAATTACATTTTATTGGCACTTGTGATTGTGATTTGTATGAAATTAAAATTATAAGAATTCAATAAGTAATTATAATTTCATTTACACTGTTTATTTGACTGTAAACGCGGGGTTCTATTCCTCGAGGAACAGTTGTATTTCAATTATGTTCATTTTCTTGCTCTGGTAAGACAAGCCGCGGCATTCAGTTTCGCCATTCATCACGTAATGTCTCAAATTTACCGGCGTATGGGAGTGTCTTGACACTAGATACTCCCTGTCTACACTGTTATACGAAATAAAGGCGTGAAGCTAAAAAAAATGTATGCAATATTTTATATATAATTATTTTAATCTATTTATGTCCACGGGCAAAATGAAAAGTGTTCGTACAGATTAAAAATTCGAATACCAAGATATACGAAATTAATCGGATCTGGCGAAAGAGGTATGCAGGGACCGTAGCGTTTGGTGCTCCGTACTCTCTGACTACCCCGCAAGGGATAAAGCGTGAAGCTAAAAACACAAAACCGGTTAACCGGTCTTGGAAAACATATAATGGTGATATAAATACAAACATCGTTTCATTGATTTTTGTGAATTTAAAAACAAGCTTAATTAGAACATATGCATAGCGCTTAGAGGAAACGTACTCGAATTTCAATGCGATAATATATTTTATTTTTATTTTAAATTGAAATATATTTTTAATCCTAATACCCACCAATTATGAATAGTGTATGTAATAGGTAGAAAATTTTTATCCCGCATGGAAGGGTAGACAAAAAGCACCCAGTGTATTAAGACACTTCGTACTGTGATTTCCACCGAATTCAAGATATTGCGAGTTGAGTAGCAAAAGTCTCCTTTGTTTGTTTTTTTTACCAAAGCGAGAAGGTGAAAATTATTTATATATAATCTATATATATATGTATGTACGTATGTATATATATAAATTATTTTAACATGCAGACGAAGCCAGAAGCAATTCAATAGTATTCAATAATCCCAAATCGGCCTAACTTTGCGAACAGTCGGGGGATTAAGAAAAATTTCAATTATACTTCATTGTACGTAGAGGATCGCAGCGTTGGGATTTTACTAGCTCCTAAATCAAACCACAGAAAAAGTATGTCTGTATAATACGCTTCATTTATATAATTCCTTTGATCGGTTTAAATTAATTTTCTCCATATTCCTATCAGAATGCTAAAACTGTTTGTTTTTTCTTTGCAAATTTTGTTTCAAATCATAATAATTATTTTCCGAGGACGTTCGTGGCACAGTTTGGCAGCGTTTAACTGTAAACGCGATCAGTTGTGAGCTCGATCCCCACTCGGGGGAGGCATTATTCTCACTTTCTCGCTCTGGTAAGACAAAGAGCGGCGTTTAATTCCACCACTCAACACACAATGTCTCCGATTCGATTGAAAGCCTAGTACGGAGCGTCTTGATAGTGGTACTTTCTGTCTACCCTGCTATGCGGTATAAAAACGTGAAGCTATAAAAAATATAAATTATTTCAATGCAACTAAGATTGACATCTTAAACATTGTTTAATCATAGGAAAAAATTAAATCCATGTCAGTCGAATCAGATAAAAACAGTTATACATCCTCTGTTGCATTGTCAGTCAAAGAGTATGTAAATGACTGATCAAATTATCTCAAACAAATGATAATTATGCCTATATGTGAGCATTATACATATCTGTCTCTAGACTAATCAGTATCTCGATTTTGGGCGGTTTTTTAATAAAATCTTCTTATTTAATTCTATACCCAGTCAAAGAAATCGTAAAGCAGTGTAGAGTTGTGCTGCTTAGTAACAATATGTATAACGTAGTATTTTAATACTAGCATTCTGTATTAATGAAAGGAGCTAAAATATCCATTATACAATATTATTATAAAAAATATTTAAAACTTATTTTAATTTTTTCTGCTCTGGTAAAACAAAGCGATACGTTATCGTAGCGAACTCAACTTCACCACGCAAAAAGTTCCAATATTGGTTCCAATTTCGGGTTTCAGTGGAGTGTTTTGGCACTAGATTATTCCTGAATACCATGCTACACTATGCTATGGGATAAAGTGTGAACGTGTAAAAAAGCACTTTAAATAAGTTATATAAAAAACATTTATCAGTGACACTTTAATATAGAACACATAATTCCAATGTAGGAATAAAATATATTTAGATCTTATTCTGATACTTTTATCCAATATTTTTTATGATCGTCCTTAAATTACCTTTGACAAAAATTATACTGATAACGCGAATTAGAGCCAAGAAAGCGATTGTTAAATCGATTTGGCCATCTCGATTCACGTCTGCGTTATCGATTTTATGCCATTGAAGTTAATTAAGCTAAGCTCGGAACTTCGCTTGGCTTCTATTTCTATCTTAATCGATGTTTTACTTCCGATTTTCAATGTGTTGTTTAAATATATTTGTAAATTTTAAAAGACTACCGGCTACCGGTTGTGGTAGAGTTCAAATCGCTTGCCGGTCGTGGTGTAGGCCATGGTGGATTGCACGAGGTCATGGAACGCGGTTACCTTCTTCTGTAAGGCAGTGGTGCTCTAAAAGAAGGCAGCAGAACGGTTGAGGGAGACCTCCTCCAACCCCACCAACCAACGAAGGAGACCGGGTTGCCGGTGGACGGCATACGACCGCCGCTTTCCACCCTAATTCCGGTCAGAACACGGTCGGATTGGGGAAGCTGATCACCTAGTCCCCTGGCCTAAGTAGGTGTGCAGAGACCACTCCCGTGCACTACTTCGAGCAGGCCATCAATGGTGACCCACCACCCTTGACATGATGACGTGCTCACGGAAGATTGAGGTTTCCGTAGTCTGGTTAGTGGCGGTCGAGGAGGAGCATCGTGAGGTTTTAGTGGGTATGCGTACGATGTTCGGAGTACCACATAACCCGTATAGAGTCCCCAATCGCGCGGTTTTCTGTGACGGATTTCCTCATGATGAAAAAAAGAGTTCAAATCGTTTAATAGACTTTTAGTTAATGGTACCTTAGTAGCAATATAAATGTACATATATAAAGGTATGTTGTTATGTGTGCTGGTCAAAAAATACTAGTGTCAGGCCAGGAGATATATATTTCCTCAATTTATACATTACAATATTTTTGGGTATATTCATATTTATTCTAAATTAAATTTAACACACATTTTTTTTAAATCAAAAAAAAAAAATAATAATAAAGGAAACCTCGATCAATATAAATTAGAACTAGTAAGCAAGTATGAAATATATCAAAATAATGAATGGCAAAACCTAAATATTATTTATTTTATCAAAGCAAACGTGTACTCGAAAACAACAAGTGCACTGAAACGTATTTAAATGATAAAATCAAGTAATAAACAACATGTAAAAAGTCCCATTATAACTCAATTCTGGCGTATAAAGTGAACTATCTTATTTATATTCCTACTGAGAGCCATTCGTGGTATTGCTATTGATCTGTCACCGCACATTTGTTTCGTAGATTTATTGTGTTTCAGACAATATGGATAGCTGAAACCTATGGTAATGTGTTATTTTAAGAGAGCTTTACAATTTTTCTTCAAAATTCACTTCATTTTCAGACCTTTAATAAAGCAGGACTCAGGGAAGTATCTACTTTTATCTATTGCAGATGTTTTTGTATAGCAGTTGATTTTTACTTGAGAAAATGTGGGAGTAATGAGAGAGAAAACAATTAAAAAAAATAGAGTTTACGTAGTCAGAAAGGATCTACGTTACAAAAGACACTATTCTTCGGTTCCCGACCGATTTCAAAACATTGCAAGTTGATTGATGGAACTTAACGCCGCGTTTTGTTTAAACAAAAATTAAAATGAAAATATCTGAATCTCACTACCCCTTCAATAGTGATCAAAATCCCATCTACAGTCAGACATTATCACACTGTATTATTATAGTATCAAAATAGAAACGGTAGTTCTAACCACATATACAAAAAATAAAATTCAAAGTGATATATAAGTAAATTCACTTCCATCCGCAAAGTACGCGAAAATACGATAACATTTATTACATATCATCCAAAGCTCCAAACGTAAAGCCAAAAGCTTATGAGCCTAAAAAAACATTGCCAAAACAATACGTATACTGTTCAATGCATTTAAATTGTATTAACTTCTGTGAAAACGATACCGAGTTGGCAAAAAACCAACGGAAATAAAAAACATTCAAGTTGACAATGTGAACTTCCATTTGCAAAGTTAGGTACATATTGGCTTCATCTCGATTGGTTTACGAAAGTACTCTCTGATTAATTATATGGTTTCTTTGAATTCAGTTTTGTAATAAATAGTGGATTTATTGAATTTTAAATTGAATTTGGTATGTTTTTTTTTATTCAAAGAATAATTTTTGATGAAATTCTAGCAATTTACATCATGGTGGTAAGGTTGGGATTGAGTTGACTAAATTTGACAGTTATAGGTTTGAATTCGGGTCAGGAGACAATTTTTATCTATTCTACGATTTTAGATCGACCTATATTTTGTAAAGTAGTAACAAATCATTATATTTTCCACTTTTTCCCGTTTCGTGCTAAGTGTAGGAATAATAAACCAGCATGTCTAAGAAATCATTTGTAATATGTATAAATGCAAATGTTTCGAATCACCCACTGTTTTATACAGTCAGCCGTTTACCAACTGCGTCAATATGGGGTCAATTTTGTGTAACACATAAAATTTGAGTTTCAACTTGAAACTGTGTACCCAAAGCTATTACCGGCAGGACGGCGTCCCATTGATAAATTTTACACAAAGAGTGTCGAGGGATTTTGAACGAAAAAAATCTACAAGATTAATTATCTCTAGGGTACTTAAAAAATTTGGAGGAAACCGACACTTTTCTTTTAAAAGTTCAATTTCTTTTATGGAGTAGACGGAGAAAGTTAATGAAATATAATTCCCATCATCCTGTTTTTACTTATGTTTATAATTTTTTTTAGGTACGTATATTTTAATATAAGCGCTTCAGGATTGCTATACTGCACCCAGGATTTGAACCCAAAACCATCCTATACACTCAGACGCTATATTCCCTTTGCAGCAACCTATTAATAGTAAAAATCGGAGTAATTGGTAGCTCTCTCAAACACTTCTAGACTCAAGGATTGGTTGCGTTCCATTATACCTTCTATTATATAGCCTTGAGAATGTCTTGGTCAAATAGTTATTATGTTTAATTTTCACCCTTATTATAATACAAATAAGGTATATAATCCCAATGTATGAGGATAAGACGTAATTAGGAACGAGGATGGTACTTGATCCTTATAGGTTGGTTTCGCATCGAAAATGCTAGGTTCAAATTAATTAGACTTGGCCGTCTGTTAATGGTAGGTCACCTTTGTAATAATGCTTTTTGAAATGTTCTCTTGAACTCAAGAGCTTCGAGAGGAAGCTGTCTATTGTTAAACTAGCTTTTAACTAGTCTTCGTTATAGTACACTTTACTGGAATTGGGATCGATTTTTTGTAACGTTTTATCCATACTAATTTTTTTTTAATTCCCAATTTATTTTCTGATGCTAATTATGAATAATTTAAGATTTTTTGCTTAAAATAACACATACTGGTATTGTAGTTAGTACTGACCTGAATCGAAGGGGTAATTTTGATTTCAAAATTTATTTTTAAATATTATATTAGTTATATATTTAGTTAGTATATATATTTTGTTTTAAAATTAGATAATTTATTTAAGTAAATAAATATTATCGCTTATCTGGTTATTGATACATCACTGGTTTGTTAAAAATGGCCGTATGTAATTTATTTCTCAATATTAATTTCTTTAAGAGCATTTTTAATTCAATATATAAAACAAAACACATGTTAAAGCTGTAGCTGGATATATCAATTTCGATGTAAAATCGAAAAATTTCTTCCATTATAAGCTACGCTCATATTATTTACATATATCTTATATTCTCTTTCATATGTGAAGCTTCTACATACCCGAGTGGGATTTGGACCGGCAACTCTGGTGACTATTACACACGTCCTGACTTTTCTACGACGGCATGTTTACTCTGTATGACAATGTTTAAAGTTGAAAATAAGTTCTTAGATCCGAAGATATCTTATATTGTACATTTTTACAACTAATTAAGATATGAAAAGAGGAATAAAGAACAAGTGAATAACATGATATATTTGATACTGGTGATGTAAGATCGCTAAGAAAGATTTATGAAGCAAAGGTGAGTGGTATGAGAGGTAGAGGGAGACCTCGGTGAACCTCCGAAAACAGTACAGTGTTTTGCAAATATAGTACAGTGTTTTGCAAATTTGCGATAATGGAGGCAGGTCACGTAAAGTGCATGAGGAAATCCCGGAGAGCTTGTATGAAGAGGTGAAGAGGTGAAGAGGCGAAAGAAGTATGCAAGGGTCGTAGCGTTTGGCGTTCCGTCTTCTCTGACTACCCTGCAAGGGATTTTTTAAACGAATTTAAAATGATTTCTTTGAAATTGTGAATATTCTTCAAAATAACGTTCGAAAATATCCTACAAATTAACTCTACCAGAAATCCTAATATATGTACTTAAGTTAACTAACAATATTAACATTATAGCCTTTATCAACTTCATGAAAGATTCAATAGTTGTATCTGTAACAGCTCATGCCCAAGCAATCGTTACAGGCACATAATGGAAGCAGAACAAATAACTTAGTATTCAAGTCACACTGTTTAAATTTGAAACGAGTGATATCATAATTTCAGTGTTTCAGTATATTTTGTATTGTTTCCTTTGGAATGCACCTGAGTATAAAATATTGCGGAAGCTTTATTTTTAAAAAATGTAATTACTTAAGATTTAACGTGTTTATATATATATTTTTTAAAAGATTCACGTTTTTCGTTAGAGACAGCCTAGTGACATGACACTCCGCTGATTATTTTCCGCCTGACATTGACACATTCTTTGTTGAATGGATTTGTCTTGATCTCAGAGAGAGAATTGATAATAAATTCTAAATTTAATTATTCTTCCGAGTAGAATTCCAAACCTTAAAGAATTACGTTTACACATATATCTCTTCACGAAGTTTATATATTATAGTAAAAGAATTTGTTTTTTGTATGTTTTCTTATGTTATTCTTTTAAAGGGAAATAATTAAAATGTCAGAGTGTGTTAACAGAAAATATATTGTACCTTCCAATCGTTATAAAAGAATAATAGTTTTTATTACTATATCATGTCTCTATACTTTTAAGACAAAATAGAGTTGCCAAATTTGTACTTAAAATAATAAAAATATACTTCAATTTACACTCAAATGCAATTGAAATCTTCATTTTCTACTACTACCTACTGCATATAAAGCTGAATAACATAAAAACGCGTTATCCTTTCCAAGTGTCACCATAAAAAATACGAAGTACATCGTAGCGCAGTGGCGTCTGTAAGTGCGTTTGGTGTGGATTGGGTTTTCATTTTAGGTAAAGTTAATATTTAAATTATTTTCATTACTCGGGGAGTAATGAAAATAATTTAAATATTAAGGAACACAAATCACGGCGTTATGTTTCGCCACTTAACTTAAAATATATGTATTACTGGAAGATTGTAAAAAATGAATAATAGTAGTATTTTTTCTACCTTACCATGCGAGATAAAAAGCGTGTAACAAAAAAAAAAAGGAGTATCTTGATATAATTTTTTCTCTGACTATTCTACTATAATATCAAGGAAAATATGCGAGAAAGATCTTTTTTAAGCGCAGATTGCTTTTCTAGGTTTTATTCATATGGAATATTGTAGCAGCAGTCTAGGCATTTGCTGCTCTATCAAATATGCGTTACGCGTATCAGATCTGTGTGACATGACATGTTTATTAACAAACATATCCCGTGGGGGTTTTGTTACCATTGTACTTGTACTCTAAAATGTTAATTATTGTCAGATTTGCGGTAAAGTGATGTGGAAATTATTTTAACATCGTAGTGGTGGAAATAATAACAGCATCTGTATATAAAAAAGGGTTGTGAGTTTGATTTTATAAAATTTTCGTACTAATATTTGTTTCAATTTCAAATCTTATAATAAAGAATTTTGTAAGATTTTAGTGTCAAGATATTTTAGTTAACTTTTCAATCTGAACTAAAGATATTATGGTCAGGTGAAAAAATGTAATACTAGAAACATAGTCCTTTTATTTGGTTGGTAGGCGTAACTCAGACCCGTATAACTTAAACTAAATTAAAATTGGTTACCAGTTCAATCTACAGATAGGCGAAGATTTTTTTTTAATTATTTTAATTTCTCCGTTCTGGTAACACAAAGCGGGTGGGTTCCGCTTTCAACCAGTATTTGAAATGGGTGAAAAGTGGCAAACGAAATGTCTTGACACTAGGTTGTCCCCGCCCTACCTGCCATTAACGGAATACGCGACAAGCTATATAACATAATTTTGTGCTAGAGATCTTTAAAGATAAAGACTTGTCATCAATCGCCGCATCGTCAGTGTGCGGCCGACGTATAAACGAGACGTCAAGGATTATTGATTTTGTATCAACGGCGCTTTTCTTAAGCGGTGTCGGGAAGGGTAATACATAGACCTTCTTTACTATATATATATATATATATATATATATATATATATATATATATATATATATTTATATATATATATATATATATATATATATATATATATATATATATATATATATATATATATATAAAACTTATCTTAATTTTTAATGCCTTCTCTTATACCTAGAGTCCACCTTGTCACTAGCACTACACTCTGTACTCCGCTTACCGTCAAATTCGGGATATTGCGTGTTGAATTTTGGAATTTAATGCCGAATTTTGTCTTACTAAAGCGAAGAAATAAAGATTTAAATATAAGCCATTCCCCGAATGGGAATTGAAACCACAACTGATCTCGTTTACAGTCAGTCGATGTCCCACTGTGTCACGAACAACTTCGTCTCATCCTACCCCATAACCCATCTCATAGTATCTATATTGGCAGAAAGTAACACGTATTTAGACATTCCGTTCACCGTTTTCTACCACTATTGCTATATTGGAATAAAAAAATATGTTATTACTATATTTTTTTTAATTATATTTTTTTTACATAAAAATATATCATTGCTATATATCATGGAAGATGCATAAAGCCTAAATACGCAAATATAAATTGACTTGGAAAATGTACCACAAATCTGTCTATCTGTTATTTCGATGGCTATAAGTCTGTATTTACATTTATATTCAAAAATACTATTGCTTTATCATTTTGGCTGGACAAAACACGGCGTTTAGTTACGCTTTCCAACATAAAATATCTAATAAAGCACCAGGCGGGATAAAGCATAAAGCTTTTCTTTGACGGTATACAAAAACTGGTAAAAAATACAAAAATCATTTATTATTCCCAATTTAACGTTTTACCTAACTCTTAAACAATATTTTTCCTTTTGCTTCATTAAAATTGATGCGATACGATACTTTCCACTTCATTTACTACAAAATTTAAGATCGCCAACCTTTCAAGAACCATACGAAAATAATAAGCATTATGCCCTAATGGTATTACCGAAATATAGTTTTTTTATATTTATTTTATGAAATTTCTCTACCAATTGGTATAAAAATGATAAAGGGTAAATATATTTTTGAATTAATGATGTATTTTGTTTTATTCATATATTATTATTTTGTGCTTCATGTATTTTCTCGCATAACACGGTAGGTGAACAGTACTAAGCCTGAATTAGAGACATTGCGAGTTGCGCAACTCAACGTCGCATTGTAATTTGAATAAAATCTTTACATCTAATGAGAACCGAACCCACTACTGCGCCACAGTGCGTTAAGTACATATTAATATTTGTTTAATAAATATGTATATATTAAGCATAGTTTCAAGTAACTAGTGAAACAGGTTACCCTCACCTTTGATATGAAGTGACAGCCATTATGTACAGACAGACAATTCGCTACTGAGCTATAAAGGTTCTATATATACAAATCATATTTATACATATCTTCATTGTAATATCTAATAGAAGCTACATATTAATGTAAATTCATTACCTAATTTTGTTACAATGTTAAACATTTAATTAATAAGCGTGCTGGAATAACGTGAACGTCAAAAATTCCCAAAGGCTTCCATTAAAATATATAATTTTAAAATTGCGGCGGTCCGTCATTATTAATATTGAATACCTTTTTAGTACGGAGGCGATCGTGGCACAGTGGGTGGTGTCTGAATGTAAACACGATGGATTGTGGGTTCGATTTCTAGTTGAGGGAATAATAGTATTTTTCGCTCTGGTATGACTAAGCGCGGCGTTGAGTTCACCGCTCAAAACACAATATTTCGATTTCTATAGAGGGAAGGTCAGTGGAGTGTCTTGACACTAGCTGATTTAGTATGGTGATAGTAGACTAAATTTTATAAAGGAGATACAAATAAATTCATTAGGATATCGTTCCTATCCGCTAACAAATATAACTTAGCCGTTAAATTAGTTGAAAATAGAAAAGTTTCAAGCTTTTTTACTTAAATATACACAGTTTTTTTACTATTCCACACAGTTAGGTTTAAGGCTTTATGACATGAACAGTACTTGAAATCAACTTGAAAACAAAAAAAAATGTAATAATAGAATTTATAACGGAATTAATGATAATTCATTGAAATGAAGCATTTTTCAACATATTGTACTTTGTTTTTAAGGTCATCATAGCGCAGAGGCACAATAACTGACTATAAACGCGAATAGTCCTTGATTCAATTGCAATTCGAGGAAAAATCACCTAGAATAAGACAAACTCCGTGTTTCTAACAACTTTGTTAAGTAAAAAAACATGAAGCTGTAAAAACATGATGTTTTTTTAGTTTCCCGCTTTTATCCTGCATAGGAGGTTAGACAGAAAGTACCTAGTGTCAAGACACTCCGTACTTCGCTTTCCACCGAATTCGAGATATTGCGTGTGGATTGGTGGAACTCAAAACCGCACTTTTTCTTAGCAGAGCGATGGAGTAATTTAAATATAATCACTATTTCGAAAGTGTTTACAGTCAGACTACTCGAACTTCATACTGGAATGATTATACTTAATCTTTATTTCTGCGCAATAGTAAGATTAAGCGCAGCGTAGAGTTCCGCCTCTCAATACGCAATGTCTAAAATTTTGGCAGATAAGTAAGACATGGAGTGTCTAAACACTAGGTTCTCTGTGGTTATCCTGATGTCTTGGTATAAAGCGAAAAAAGTGAAAAAATTCTTTATAAAAACTATATTGGGAACATTAGTTTACATGAAGCGTAATAGTGTTGTGCATTAGGGCTCGCTGGGGGAACAATAAGGGGTAATCACCTAAAGGGAGTTGGAATAGGCGGATGCGATGAGCGCTCAATTCGCTTAGATTTTCTTTTTACGTTAAATATAATATTATAAGACTTCCCCGGCCGGTTGTGGCTCAGTGTAAGCGCGATCGGTTGTGGGGTAGAATTCCACTCGAGGGAGTGATTATCTTATATTTAAATTATTCTCATTTCCTCGCTGTGGTAAGACAAATTACGGCGTTGAGTTCCGCCACTCTACACGCAAGTTTCTCGAATTCAACAGAAAGTGAAGTACAAAGGGTATTGACACCAGATACTTTCTGTCTATTCTGCTATGCCGAATAGAAACAAATAGAACTTGTGTTACTGTTTCATATATTGATGTATTGTTTCCATTTCATTGATTAACTGAAGAATTAGTAATTATTTTGGGTCTAAATTTATGTAATATCATTAAGCTCAGAATATATGAAAATGTTTCAATTTCTCAACACAAACTGATATCCATGTAAGTGGGATAGTCTTTTATATAATTATTATATTTAAAAAATATTCATGAACCATGATTATTTTCTGTCGAGGCTTTATTTGTATATACTAAAAGAAGAAATAGACGGAAATTTAAAAAACTATTAGTAAATATAACCAAATTCATGTAATCCAAATATATAACCAAGTGATCTCCGTTCTCTCCGTGACCGGAGAGTCAATCTTCTCTAATTTGCGTCTAAAAATCTAACCTGCGCTGAGTGGTGGAACTCAAAACCGAGTTTTGTCTTAAGACAGCGGAGAGTGGGGCTTCATGTCAATTACAATCTTGTTTTCATCCAAAATATATAAATATTATATTATTTCCCATCAAAATACTCTCTCACCTAACAAGTTATGTTTGACTTATAATAGCTCAACCGTTTACCTATATATGAAAGCATGATTCTTGCCCTCACAGCGTCAGTAATGGCCCTCTACAGTAGCGTACTAGGGCGAAGGGGTGGTGAGTGGGAACGATATATATGTCTAGAAATGAATGAATAATATTTATATATGACAAATACTTACAACATTTTGAGTTATTACTGCGTTTAGTTCCGCCACTCATTGCTCAATGTATCGAATTCGGGTGGATACCAGAGAACGGAGTGTCTTGTCACTATATATTTCTCCGATAACCTTGTTGTGCAAGACAAACGTGAGTATAATATGTAAATAGAACACACTGGCATCGTTGCGATTAAGTATTGTTAATCGTTTTTGATTTATATACCAGAGAGCAAGAATGCAATTTAAATTATTTGTCCTCCTGGTAGCTCAGGCGAGGAGAACATAGTATCAAGACTCTCCCGCTCTACTTTCTTGGACTCATGATTAAAAAAGCGATTAAAATTGCCTATATTGTGAATCACGTTTACAGTCAAACTCGATCAAACTGCGCTACAATTAAATTTAAGAAAAAATATATATACGATATACAATGTCTTTTTGTCTTAGCATATAACAAAAATAGTAGTTTGAATTTGTATTTAGAATGAACGATGAATGGAAAACGGAAGTACTTCTTAATAGATTCTCTTACAAGATCCGTAAATGGCCTACTACAGTGAAGCACGACGGGGTAGAGAGTTGACTTGATAATAAAAATATTATGTGATTTTACTCCTGTGAGCAGATATTTTCTTATATATATATATATATATATATATATATATATATATAAAATATATATATATAAACCTAGTTATAAATTATCAAGATATATAATAGAAATGTAACATTTTCAAATAATTTTTAGCTTCATGCTTCATTTATCCCGTATACGAAGGTAGTCAGTACGTAGTTTCAAGACACTCCGTACTTCACTTTCTACTAAATCAAAAACTACTAAATCGAGTTTTCTACTAAATCAAAAAAACTTTGCGTTTTGAGTGGTAGAACTCAACGCCACAATTTGTCTTTACCAGAGCGAGGAAGTTAAAATAATTAAAATGTAATCATTCCCCCGAGTGGGGATCGAACCCACAACCGATCGCGTTTACATTCAAACGCTGTCCCACTGCGCCACGACCGGCTTCTTCTATACACTACAGTTACATTTGTAATAAATTAAATATTCGAATACATTATTAACAATATTATACTACTATAATTATTTTAACGCTTCCCTATAATAATATAAGAAAAGGAACTTATCAGTTCAATATTTATTAGTATAGTTTTATTGTTATATGTATCTCCAATATTGTTAGAATTTAATAAAAATTGAGCATGAGTAATGCATACGCTTCGAAGTATTTATTTTGTAAATGTGCGTCTCTCAACGAATTTCCCAAGAACTAAAACTCGTATAGAATAGGGCAAGTTTCATTAAAATCGGTCCAGCTGTTAGAATCTCAACTCATAAGAATAAAATATATTGGTAGATAGTCGTATTATTATTATCAATTCAGTTTTTTTTAATAAATTATTCTTATAAAAAAATTATATAAAAACAATAAAAGTCGTGATATTTCAACTCCACCAAATAAGTTTTTATACTTACCTACTAAATGAGCGTAAAATTTAACGAAATATAATTCGCCTATTTACAGCTATTTTTTTAAAAATACCGACAAAAGTACCAAATACAAAACACTCAACACATAAAATATAAAATATAATATATTTTATACAAATAAAAATACAATTTCCTTCGAATAATAATTCATACGAAACAGAACAGTTCAAACAATACACTATGTTCTTCATATCGCAAACAATTTAGTAATGGATCGCTAGATTACAAGAAAATATGAATGTCTAGAACTAAAAATCCAAGAGAGTTGTATAAAAATTGTTGTAAAGTAACAGAATCCTTGTATAAACACACTGCCATCGGGTACAATGGGAATGAACATGTAAAATGAGATGCCTCATAACATGGCATAGATGCGCTCGCTGTGCTGACGGCGCGTTGGAACGGTTTTTGGTGTTATGAGAAATTTTATTTTTGTTATATTTGTTTTGAGTGGTTGGTTTTTTATTTAATATTTTGAGGCAGGTTTATGCTTTTCTCTTGTATAGAAGTAAGAAATACATTTCCAGCTGTTTTCGAACAAAATAGATACTGGGTGTAGAGTGTAGAAATGAAAATAGATTAGTTTTAACCGTTCTCTTTGGTTTTCACAATCAAGAGAGTTTCAGAGTGAGGCGTTGTACAACTTGAGTAATTTGGCCTCTGAAAGTTTATTATTATTTTTATGATAAATAAATTTATAGCCAAAAAATATATTTCAAATTTTAGCAAAAAATGCTTAAAAACTTGTTTCATTATTAAAAAAAATTTTGCGTTTAATAAGATTTTTAGAATAAAATCTATTGATTATCAACTTTAATTTCGGCGTTCAGCTAGACTATGCGTCGGAAAACATTTTTTCAGTTTTTCTCCCTTTACTTTTTAATTTTTTTTCTTATCCTAGATATCCACTTTATAGACCCTTAAAAACGTGTATAAGAAGACGCCTACTAGCAATTATTATTGCCAAATACGAATCTAACAACATCGTCAGCCAGCCTCAACTACTGAGCCTAACAGGTTAATATAACGAATTTATCACATTCATTTAGTAACACAACGTTGACAGTAACGCGAGTCCACAGCTCGCGAGTCTCTGTCCCTGACAGATATTAAATTCGTATCCGCGATCCCAGCCGGCCACAATATATTACTAGCTACATACATACATACATACATACATGGCGAAATTTCATTTCGTGTTTCATACGTCTATATGACGGAACAGTGTTTTCTTCATTAAAACTGCGTTAATTTTTTTGTATATTATCCTAAGTGTGTTAATAAAACTTAAAAAAAAAATAAAATTACCCCGTTTTTAGTGGGATAAATCTAGTGTTAAAGTACTCCGTTCTTTACTTTTTTACTATATTCACGCTTTTATCCCGCATAGCATGGTAGTCAGAAAGTACCTAGTGACAAGACACTCCGTACTTCGCCTTCCACCGAATTAGAGACTGCGAGTTGAGTGGTGGTACTCAACGCCGTACGTGTGTCTTTGACTTTCTATACTTTTTTTAGCTATAAATAAAATAAAAGACTAGATGGTATACAGCGTTTAAGTTATAAATAAGTCGTATATCTTTTCATATAGTACAATATCAGTACGTTCCTCGCTTAATATTTTTGCCTAGAAAAATAAAATTGTTACTTTTACTCTTTTTCGTACAATTTCTTCATAAACACCTTCGAATATTTTAAACTAAAACGTTTTATTATATTTCAAGTTTTGATTTAATTCAGATGAAAATATAGAGTATGTTTTGTCTATAATATTTTTTAAAGTTTTATCCTTTATCTTCTATTTTTCTCATATAATATATATATATATATATATGTATACACAAATAAAATTTAATAAAATAATCTAAATATTTTATAGTGTCCTCGTATTAACACGTGTCAATAAAAATAAATCATCTTACTTAATTGATTAAAGATTAAAACAAGAATTATAAATATTAATGCCATTTCTGTTTTATTTTCAATCCATGCTGGATGACTTATGCTCTCTCTACCAAAAGCAGAACCTGATAATATTCTATTTCCCGTTTTATGAAAGTAAGTGTTCACTGTGGAACTTGACACCACGCCTTAACATATTTCATCACTAACAGAGTGTTTTGACACTCTATTCTCTCCACTCGCCTCAACTCACCCTAAAAATGCATACATTTGCAATACATCAAAATGATTAACCAAGTTTTCATTTAATTATACGGAGCCACGTAAAACTTTGTACCTCTAAGCAACTCGCAGGAACATTATGTAAATAGTACGTACCATGATTAACTTCTGGTGCTTATCACATTCACTTTTAAAGTTTACACGAAGTATTTTAGGGGAGTTAACGAGCTTACGGAACAAAAAGCTCTTTTTTCGCGGTTTCCCTCTGAAATAAGGTTGCTATGTTAAAGTTAAGTTAAGGTTTACGTTGAAAAATTGAGTTGTTTTTCATATGTTGTATAATTATAGCTGAGAATTTTGTATACAAATATTGTATGTATTAAAAGAAAAAATATATATTTATAAATTCTTATATATGTTTATTAACATAAAAATGTATAAGAGAATATGGCCTAACGAGCAAACAAACATACGAACGAACACCTTTACAAAACATTTCTATAGCAAAAAAATCACTTTAAAACATCTATTTTCTAATATATGTTTAGTATTAATAATAATTTATATATTTTTTTAAAACAGGCTTAAATATAAATCTGAGAGATAAATCTGTAGTGCAATAAATTTTATATTACAAAAAAATCAAATAGCCCCTGAAATGAGCAGATCGCAAAGAATTTTGATACAAACAAAAACACTTTTTAGCTTCATGTTTTTGTTCCGCATAGTAGGGAAGACACAAAGTAGCTAGTATCAAGACACTCCGTATTCTGCTTTCCGCAGGATTCGAGACATTGCGTGTTGAGTAGTGGAACTCGACGCCGCGCTTTGTCTTAGCAGAGCGATGAATGCAATGAAAATAAATTAATTATTAACATTCTATCGAGTGGGGATCGAACCCAAAACTAATCGCGTTTACAGTCAGACGCTGCCCCACTGCGCCCGACCGGCCTCTAATCTTTACTACAGATAATTTTATTTAAAAAAATGTTTTACTCAGATAATTTTATTTAAAGAGTATATGCTTACAGATATCAGATTTTATTTCAAAGAAATGTAAATTTTAAGCTAATAGCGTATTACAAGAGCCCTAGACCAGTACTCAATTAAAGTCCTAAAAATAAAACGAGACCGGACCGCCCACTTAACCCGTGCAAAGTGGAAAAGATTACTTTATCTTATCTAATTTATCGTGCAGTGTATTGATTTTGCCTGAAACTAACCTAATATGGAATTTTATTTTGTCATACATTTGTAACTTGGCCTTTGTTCCATTTAAAGTATTTTTAGTCGAGCTTAATGCAGTATATGGATATATTTATATATTATTTAAGACGCTTTTATCAAGTATAGCAGGGTAGACAGGAACTACCTGTCAAGAAAATGAGTACTTCACCCTCCGACAAATTCCAGACTATGCATGTTTGTAGCGGAACCCAGCGCTGCGGTTTGTTCTGAGCGACAAAGTGAAAACAATTTGAATATTATCACTTCTCCGAGTAGGAATCGAATCCACAATCAATCTCCTTTACAATCAGAAGCCCTCCCACTGTACCACGACAGGGCTTAATACCTTACAATAGCTTAAAGACAAAGCACAGCGTTATGTTTACTCAACACTCAAAGTGTCTTTTTCGGTTGGAAAGTAGTCAACGGATTGCCTTGAATGTGGATTGTACTTTTCTCTACTGGAAAAAGCGCAGACTACATATATATATATATATATATATATATATATATATATATATATATATATATATATATATATATATATATGTAGTCTGCGCTTTTAATAATTTGAAGTAATTTGCGTGCCATTGCTGTTACAGTCAGACTCTATTTTGAATCTTTAAGCTATTGTAAGCTTTAAAATTTAATATAATGAGAAAGAAGAATTTACTCACTTTTTTCTACAGCGTCTAATGTCAAGGCTCACCGATGACTGCTTTCCCCTAAAATCAAGACATTGTGCGTTAAGTGACGAACTTAACGCTGTGTTTTGTCTTATCAGAGCGGAGAAATGAAAATAAATTTTAATTATAATCATTTCTTGATAATCAAATTCACAACCAATCACATTTATAATCAGACGCTGTCCCACTGCGCCACGCCTAGCCTATACTTCATATTTTATTTACGTAAGTAAGTAAAATATGAAGTAGAAGATAATATGTAAATATTAATGATACATTTATTTAAATAATTAATAATAATAATCAGTTTACTAAATTTTATATTATTGTCGAAATTTTAATAAAATTCATAACACGAGTTCAAGATTTGCTCCTAACTTAGTGAAATAGGGCGGAAACTTGCAAGTCGCGTCACACGGATTATGTTCTTGTTTCAAGTGAGACACCAAGATTGTATATACATTGACTATAATATTGTTTTTTTGTTTTTATTTTTTTAGCTTCTCGTTTTTAGTATTAAGACACTCCGTACTTTGCTTTCCACTGAATTTGAGACACTGCGTGTTGAATGGTAGAACTTAACGCCACAGTTAGTCTTACTAGAGCTAGGAAGTGAAAATAATTATGATATAATAATTCCCCCGAGTGGAAATCGAACCCACAATCGTGTTTACTGGCTTCTAGGCTTAGTACTTAAGACTATCCGTGTCAGTCAATTTATAATATAGACATACACAAAAAAACTACTATTTTATATATTAGTAATATTTAAATTAAACAAATATAAATAAATAATAAAACGTAATATCTCGAATTCAGTGGAAAGCGAAGTACAGAGTGTCTTGACACTAGGACTAGACCTGTCTACTGTGCTATACGGGATTAAGCGTGAAAAAAATTAATTATAAAATCGTTAGGTTTTATTTTTTATACATAATTAAAATAACAAACACATGACATGCCCTTAGGATGTACACCCGAGAAAAGCATCAACTTGGCCTATGGCATTCTATGTAAATTCGCTTTATGTTCATGTTAATGCTTCCAATATTGGCTTCTGATTCGATTATGATATTATAAAATTGTTTGTTTTAAAATTATTTGAATAATCAAAATATTGAAATTTAAATATATTTAGTTCAGTTTGTATTAGTAAATGTTCGAGTTCTCTCTAATATTGGTGGTATATATTTCTATCCGGCAAGATAGCACTGAATGATGTATAGAAAGGCTCACAGTATCTGTGCTTTACAATGCTATGAATATTTACAAATTAAAAAATTAAATACGTTTTTAAACTTCCTACCAAGCAGTCAAACTTGGTAAGAAATTTGAAAGCGAATTTACAGATGAATGTATGTAGACTCATTTCAATTTTTTTCCAAAATTTGATTCTATTTTAATAAGATAATTTAAACCTTATACTTTGCTTTGTAATTATAAATTGGAGACCCAATTAATGTATTTATCGCGTATTTATTTAATTGGGATTTAAACCTAGTACTCTGCCTTTTTGTATTTGTCTTAGGATGAACATAGAATACTTCTGTCGCCGATTTGTATTGTTCTTTATACATTTTCTTTATATTTCATTATTTTTCGAGAAATTTACGAAAACGAATAATTTCTATATTATTTCTATATTCGCAAATTTTCCCAATGTTAATAATTTACATTTTCCAACATGATTTTTGATGAACCAGTCAGCATACAGAATCACTTAGCACAAAGTCGCACGCAAAGCCAGTCATATATTAATAATAACATATAAAAAATACAACGACAGTAATATTGCACCTAATATTTAGAGGTAAAATAAGCAATAAATAACACTACAATAACATAATTCATGAATGCATTAATTTTGTATGAAAGAAGTTGTTTCCATACATCTACTAAATATTTCGTGATGTCTACATTTACCTTTAAATGTAACAATAAATTCTTTGATTTTCGCGATTTTTATACATTTTAAATGATTGTAAATTGTTAGAAACGTCAGATTTCCAAATATATATTTTCGAATACCAGAATATACGTGATTAATCCGTTTAAAACAGTTTCATTTAAAACAATAAATTCATTTTCCTAGGTACGCACTGAATGTGAAGCATCTAAAGAATTTCCAATAAAGCTAAAAATCCAAAAACAGTGCAGTTAAACGTTTGCTATACAAAAACTTTTAGGGTTAAATTTACTATACTTTTTGTAACAACACACTTCTGCCACATTTAGCGAGAGAATTCAGTGATAAAACATTCTGTTTCTCACTTCGTGTTCTAAATCAAGACATTACTAGTTGAATGGCGTAACTTAACATCGCGTTTTCTCAAAAGCAATATTCATTTCAGCTTATAAACATCTTGTACTCGCACAGTATATTATAACATGAACCATTCAAGTAAACATTGAATCAGCATTTGAATAAAATAATAGTAATATAGCCAAAGATTCATGTTCATCGCAAAGTTTTCAGAATGGCTAGAAAACTAAGCAATACATTTGCAAACTTTCTCAATTCGAACACATAATTACTCTTGTTTTGAACGTGAAGCAGAAACGCTGTATTTTACCTGAATTTAATACGCAGTTAGTTTAAGTGGAAACATATTTTATAATGTCACTGTTATTTATTTCCATAGGTTATATATTAGATATATGTTTGTTGTAATTTCTTCTTGGAAATTGACTAAATTTTAAGGATGCAAGGCAAATATAGATAAAATCTAGTCCATGTAAGAATAATACGCAGTTAGTCTGGACATGGCGAAGACTTTTGATCGAATGTGGCACAGGGCACTCCTTGCGAAGTCCTCCTCCTCCATCTTATAGGCTTCCCGAGCACTTATGCAAAAGAGTTACCAGCGTTTTCACTGGGCATAGTCATTGTCGACGGTTTCTACTCAAATTACAAGCCCGTGAACGCTGGCGTACCTCAAGGCTGTGTGCTGTTCCCTACACTGTTCCTTCTGCATATTGATTATTGCTATGCAGAAGACAGTACGGTAAATGCCGTATACACCGGTCGCGCAGGTTTTCCTCGAGTAAACGTCGACGAGTGCCTTGAAAAACTTGTGTCTTCCATTGAGGCATCCCTTGCGAATATCTCTTCCCGGGGTGAAAGGAATCTGGTTCAGTTCAACCCACTGAAGACACAAGTTTGCGTGTTAACAACTAGGAAAATCCCATTTATTGTATCACCAGTATTCGAGAACACTCTTCTTAAGGCTGCGCCCGATATCAGTATATTGGGCCTTAACGAGTAACCGCCAGTATCGCGATCATCCGAAAAGCAAGGCCAAGTTGGCCTCAAGGAAACGGGGTGTCACCGTTTAGCCTTCTATAAGACCCAGGTTCGGCCTCATATGGAGTACTATTCTCTTGTCTGGGCTGGTGCACCTCAGTATCAGCTTAAGCTATTTGATAGCATACAACGTAGAGCCGCTCGAATCGTTGGGGACCCGGACCCAATAATCTGTGAAAGGCTTGACAACTCGGTGCTGCGCAGAAACGTTTACTCCTTGTGCGTCCTCTACCGCATTTAGTATGGGGAGTGTTCTGGAGAACTGTTTGACCTGATTTCTGCCGCTGAATTTGCCAACCGCACAGTACAAAAAAAACTTGAATTTCATTCATGCCACCTGGATACGTGGCGCTTTACTATTATGCGGTACGCCCGTGCTTCTTACCACTTGTCACACAACTGTGGAATGATTTACCTGCGAGAGGGTTTCCTTCAAAAAGTGCGCTTGATGCCATCTCAAAGACCGGCAACACACCTTTAGGTCCCCTTTGTGTTAAACGTGGCCTTGGGCGGCGGTGATTAGTTACCATCAGGTGACCCGCACGCTCGTTTGCCTTGCCTTTTCCATATATGTAGAATCATTGCTTGCTTAGTGGCTTTAATTATTAAGAAATATAAAAAGAATTGGACACTATAACCATAATATAAAACTCTGATTGAATAACGAATATTGTATTCGTGTCAATTCTTATTTTTTTTGAAACTTATAAAATTAAACGTCGCACTTTGTATTAATATATAAATAAATATAGATTTTAATTCTACTCAAATGATTTTTTCGTTTGGTTTCTATAATAAGCATACTATACAAAATTATTTAAATTCCAAAAATATCTTTAGTTTGTTAATTATATATATGACCATCGGGCGCAATACGACAGCGTCTGACTGTAAGCGCGATTGGTCGTGAGGTCGGAGTGAGTAATGAATATATTTAATTTTTTCTCCTATGGTTAGACAAAGGGCAGCGTTGAGTTCGCCACTCAACACGCAATATTTCAAGTTGGGCGGCAAGCAGTCAACAGAATGTCTTGACATTAGGTTGTCCCTGACTATCCTGCTATGCTGAATAAGAAAAGTTGTAAAATAAATAATCTATTTTCGTAAATACCTATTTCAAATGTTATATTTACTCTACAAATAACATCATATTGTCAAATTTTATAGACATCACAAACATTGCGATATATTCGTATTCGTAGGTTAAATGGCTTAGAAGTTAGCTCTGACGTTACATTATAGTAACAACTGTCATTCGAGTGAAATATTTTATGTTTTACTCTTGCAATACAAAAAAATTCTCATACTTTATTTGCAGATTGACTATGGCTTGTTTTAGTAATAAAATATATTGGATTCGATTTTGATATTAGGTAAAATATTTGTTTTTGGTAATATTTTAGGAAGAATGCTTCTCTCATCGGTTTTTTTTGAAATTCTTCTGTGATCCTGTTTTTAATACTTAGTCGAAAATCCTTGAATTACACAGAACCATGGACTTCTTCCGCATGATATTTATGATGATATAATAAACAAAACGTCCAGTTCTTCATTACATGGTCTGATTCAGTAAAAAACTCTGCAAAATGTACTCGCTTGGAACAAAACATTTAGGAATACTTTGGCCACTAATCTTTTGATGATATATATATATATATATATATATATATATATATATATATATATATATATATATAACTTTTACAAAAATGAAGCCTTCGTTTGCAACAGATATTACCTCATTCATTTTTAAATAATATCTAGTATCTGTAAATAATATCAATATTTCGTGCAAGAAGCAGAAAGAAACGGCGTTGTCTATCACAAATCTCTCTTTCTACTCTAGTTTCAAAAATGAGCGGAAAGAAAGAAAGAGCAAGAAAAATCATAATTACTTTAAGTAAGATTCAACTGAACACTGATTAAATTTCCGTACCAATTGTCTTCACATCGCACTTGACCAGAACAGAGCAATTAAGAATAATTCGCCCGCTAATACCTCCCACCTACACACTGGAGCTACAACTGTAGTACATTCCCACAGGTTTTCATTTCCATGTCCATTGTTCTCTCGCCCTGGTTGACCCGAATGGCCTATTGCTGATTTTGCATTATTAAAGCTGTCTACTATAGTTTTAATAGCACCTTTTGCTTTCCATTTTGTGAATATTGGCTGTATTTGTTGGTCTTGTTTTTTTTTCAAGTATGTGTGACGTCATCGTAATGTTTATACAATGTATAACACCCATCAGAAAAGCGGAAATTTATACAAGGAGTTTTGTGTACCATAATTGTCATTTCTTAATTTGATCATATTTTTTTTTATTTTGGTTGCATTTTTGTATAAAAATTGTACAAAGTTTTTAGTTTCTTATTAACCTAATTTAATGAACGTTATACAGCTATAACCAATATATATAAAATATTAGATTCATAATATTTATATTTTCAAATTATATTCATATAAATTTCATGAAGATTAACTTTTTTAACTATGATTTTTTAAGTATTTTCAGTTTCCAATATTAAAGTTTATATATATTTTGATAATTCTAGTATGAAATTTCATAACAATATCAAAACGCCATTCTGCTATCCATCACTTGATGCAGGATTAAAAAGTTCAGCAACATATTATGCCTTTCTTCGATGTCCAAACAAAGCGGGCCGTATTATAAATTTATAACTTCTCGTTCAATTAATCATTTTCAGCTGCCGCTCGTACACTGGACGTGTACATCGTCTATACTTTGTACGTTTGTTAGAGGAATATGCTTTACACCAGCACAATGTACTGAAGTATATGTACGTATAAGTTGGTTATTGTTTTCATGTACGCATTTCAAGAAAATATACCAAGAAATTTTTATATAATTACCTACTATATTTTTTAAGAAAATAAAGAAAAGGTATAATAACAATTTTTCTCCTTTCTTTATTTTTTAAGGATTTATTTCCAAGTCAGATATAATTTAACATTTCCATATTGGCATCTATATTTTTTTTAAACTACATTTTAGATTAGTACACCAGACTGAACGATAGAGTATAAAAAAATGCAGTGTCAACCATAAAAATCTGTAATAACATTTTTAATGTCACCTTTAAAATATTCGTTTATTTTACTGGCAATCCATAAAACTCAATGTTTCGCTATCTCATAACAGTTTGGCACTTTTATTACGACTGTCGCGATTAAAACCCTTACGATTATACGATGTGGGTTAAAGTGAGCTGTATTTTTAGGGGGTTAAAAGATATTTTACCCTGTCTGGGGGTGAGACAGGGGATTTGTAATGAGACGGTCAGCAGTTATTGATTCACGTGATTCCATTAGGCTTCAGGGATGGGGTGTGTTTATATCTTGAAGTAATGGGCTGATGTAAGAATATTTTAAGATTTATGAAGATATATATTTTAGTAATAGTTGACTTAAAAATGTAGTAAATGTAATTATTTTCGGGGATAAAAATAATATAAGTTTCGAGTTATTTTCGTATATTTATTATTAGTTCTTACATTTTATCAAGAGTTACCAAAAATGTATATACCGATATGTTGAATTAATATCCTATTTAGATTTATTTATAATATATTAAAAATTCTAGTAACAAGGTGGGCAAAAAGAACATTGTGTAGAAACACTCCGTAATCTGCTTTCCGCCGAATTCGAGAAACTGCGTGTTGAGTAGTGGAACTCAACGCCGCGTTTTGTCTTACTAGAGCGAGGAAATGTATATAATTTAAACATTATGATTCCCCCGAGTGGGAATCGTAGCCACAACCGATCGCACTTACAAAAGTCAAACGATGTCCTACTTCCACATGAACGACGTCGACAATATTTTCTCTCTTTGAAATTAAATTTGGTACCGTCTACTTACGAAAGTAAATTTGGACCATAGATTTGGACCACTAAATCTTATTAATAATAAAAAAATATAAAATTAAATACTTTACATGCGTTTCCATTTCCACGGTATCTAGTAATTTATAGTAAATTATATTCCGTAAAGCTCATGCCTACAACTTCTCTGAACTTTCCGTACCGGAGGGTAGCTTTTGACGTCCATAAATTTTAAATGTGATATCTTTTCCGTAAAAGACGTTAGCTTATATAATATAAAGATACGGTTTTGAAACAGTAAAATTACTTTCGTTTGAGGCCGGTCGTGGCGCAGTGTGACAGCGTCTGACTGTAAACGCGATCGGTTGTGGGTTCGATCCCCTCTCGGGGGAGTGATTATATTTAAATTATTTTCACTTCCTCGTTTTGGTAAAGATAAAGAGCGGCGTTGAGTTTCACCACTCAATACGCAATGTCTCGAATTCGGTGGAAAGTGAATTACGGAGTGTCTTGACACTACGTACTTTCTGTCTACCCTGCTATGCTGGATAAAAGCGTGAAGCTAAAAAATAAAATATTATTTACTTAGGTATTTTTTCACCACCTAACAAAGTGTTATAGATTATTTAGATTTAATTCATCGAGATGGAACCTAAGTATAGAATACTAAGTTCTATTTATTTTCGCTTATTTTGTAGTCATAAAATAACGCACTGATAAAACTAAAGTGAGTAGAAAATTTAAAATTTTTCATATATATATATGTGTACATATATAATTTTAACTTTTATATTTCAAGTGAAACTCTAACGAAAATAGACAATATTTTTTTCCATAGTTTACTTATTTCAGATGAAATTATGGAAATTTTTAATTGTGAATAGTATGGTAAGTAGCATAAAGTATACATATATGAAGGACGACTTTTAACATTATATTATATTATAAACAAAAAGAAATATTTGAAAATATAACCTGCTATAATATCTTAATCTACCAGTCAATTTAAAAACAGCATCGTTCGTTTTAAACTCAATAAATAAAGTATTTAAGTCGCTGTCGCCCAAAGCTACATTGAAATATAAAAAACCGAATTTATCTATACGTCACTGCGTCCCTAGTGGCGAGCGCGCGAATTCAAGTGGTTATCTTGTCGTACGGATGTCCCCTTGTACATGCCACTATACTATAGTCTATATCTATAATTAAAAAAAAAACACATTGAAACATTTTGACAATTAAAAAAAAGCCTTATAATAATCTAATCTATTTTCTACTTTTATTCCTGTATCGAGTTGCAAAACTTATAGATGATCTTGATGACCTTTTTGTGAATATAACATAGATATGATTTTTTAACTTCACGCTTTTATCCCGTATAGCAGGGTAGACAGAAAGTACCTAATGTCAAGACACTCCATATTTCATTTTCCGCTGAATTCGAGACATTGCGTATTAAGTAATGGATCTCAACACCGCACTTTGTCTTACCAGAACTAATAAGTGAAAATAATTTAAATATAATCACTCGCCTTAGTGGGATTCTAGCCCACAACCGATCGCTTTTACACTCAGACGCTGACAGCGCCACGACCGGCCTTGAAAATATTATAAAGTAATTTAATTGACCCTCGAGTGGAAATTGAACCCCAAACACCCATTTACAGTCATTGTCCCATTGCGCCTCGATAACCTCACATAACAAACAAAATGTAATATTATTAACCTTTGTCCCTAGAACAAAACAGTTCAACCAGTTATCTCAGTCCTTTTGCAACGTAATCTTGATTCTGACTCATTTTGTTATTACCTCCCCTATACGTTTATTGCTCACTCCTTGATTACAATTTCGACTTTGCCTAACAAAGGGAAAGGTGAATTGCTGTTTTTGACTTATCTTTTACTTTTATAGTACATAGGTTTTATAAGAATAAGATCTACTCGAATTCGAGACTTTACGTGGTGAATGGCGGAATTCAGTACCGCGGTTCGTTTTCGAGAGGGGAAACGAGGCGATAGTTTTGCATTCTAATTTTGAAAAAAGTCCATGGTCATTTTACATTAAAGGCAGTGTTAAACTCCGCCACCAAATGTGCAATATACCTAAAAAAAGAAAGCAGAGAAGAAAATAGCATAGTTACATGACCCCAATTTTAAAATTAAATATATATATATATATATATATATATATATATATATATATATATAATTGATATATACCTGACAAATGACATCTCTCACTAAGTGACTCACAGAAAATAACACATGAATCTTCTGGGCATGGAATGATAAGATTTAGTAAATAGGTTCCTTGAAGTGTTCGAAAACAGTATAAGTAACGGGAATTGAACCCGCTAACTGGTACAGACGTTACAAACAGCTATACCTTCATCTGACAAATTAAAGGTGAAATTAAAATATTAACGTGTTAATAATGAAAATGAAAATGACAATACATTTTGAGCGAAATTTAAATTACTCAATTATAATTATTACTATAGCATTTAACTAAATTATTTACCATTTATTTCATAATTATTTTATTGTACGAGAATTTAGGCTTCAAATTGTGCAAGATAAATTTATAACAATAGTTTGACCTGTCTTTGTCTAGATTAAGAATATTTTTAATAAATTTGAATAAGGCCTTTTAAGGCCTGTAAGATGTGCATCTTACAGGCTTTAAAACATGTGCCTCTATTAGGTAATTATATATAACTATATTTTCATAGCAATAACTTAAGCTCGCCACTTAACACGCAATACCTCGATTTTGGGCGGAAATTAAGAAACATATTGTCTTGACTCTAGGTTTTCTTCGACTATTGCTATGCGGGATAATACGTGAAACTAACTCGAGCCTTGCAAAATTTCACTGCAACCACTTTTCTATATACATTTGTATAATGTAATATTTATTATGAATACTTTATTTAAGGGAGAACATTAAAAATAAAGCAATCAATTGATGAATATTCTAGTATCATAATTATTTTTCTTTCAAATTATATAAATTTAAAATATTTTTCAAAAGTTCGTATTAATATGTATTAATATATATAATATAAATATGCTCTAAACTAAAAATTTACCTTTGGCGTAAGTCAACTACACGCTTTGTACTAACCAACAAATCAAAATATTTTTATTATTGGGAATAGAACCCACAATCTTACAATCAGTTTTTCCGTAGCACTACAATATCCTATAAACTTTATAACTTAAGTCAAAAATATGAACTAGATTAACATTTTAAATGTCTCTTATAAAAAATATATACAAACTAATAATTTGCAAATCACAAACTATTACGAAAATTCGAAACGGGAAATTATGGTGTAAATTTTTTCGATTATACCCTAATAGGATTTTCTAAGGCATAAAACGAATTGGAGATGCAATCCCGGTGCCGGCGTAATTACGAAGAACATCCCGCCGTTCGGACAACAATTATTCCGGGATTACGTTTTGAAACTCATAACCGCGTCCCGGGGTCCCTTTAAATACATATAATGTAGGATTAACAGTGCCAAATCATATTAAACTTAATTGTGCTTTTAAGGACCCGTTTATTTTATAATATGAGAAACAGAAATCATATAACCGTGAAATTTAAATATTTGACCCTTTTAAATGGAACTATTTTAAACGAATTATTCGCGTAAATGTAACAAGAGTTTCGAACACTATACAGCAGTCCGTGGTCACGAGCTGAATCTACCACGTGTGTGACCACAGACTACTGTAAAGTGTTTAAAACGTTAGGTTTACAAAAATAATTTTTTGAATACCAAAATAACTTGATTGATCCATTTAAAATAGTTTTCATATAAAATGTGTAAAAATCGCGAAAGTCAAAGTCTTCGTGTGTTTATTGCATTTTAAATATTTTGCTTTACTATAGTATATTAATGTGTAAAGCGCTACTTTTATACCCATTTCTACGGAAATTACGCAAGCTGTCATAGTAAAAATTTATATTGAGAGAGACTACAGTGTAAGAAATATATTAAATTAATAAGAAATATATTAAATTAATCAAGTGAATATCATACTGATTTTATTCATGAAATAAAGAAACTAATTAAAGGATACCAAAAACATTTATAAAGAAATTATAAGACTATGCTTTTAACATTTAAAGTACAAAGTCCACAAAATTTTGAAAAAACATTTAAAAATTTGGACACAGCGGGATTCTAACCTGTGCCTCTTGGAAACCGCCCAAGCACTCCGACCGCTAAACCATGCGTTATGCTACCGGCTACGTCAAAATTTCGTTTCGTCGTTTTTTCATGAACTTTTAACTTCAAAACTATAAAGAATGAAGAATATCTTTGATTTTCACGATATTTACACATTTTAAATAAATCTATTTTAAACGGATTAATTGCGTATATTTTGGTATTCAAAAATGCATTTTTGGAAACCTGATGTTTCGAACACTTTACAGTAGTCCGTGGTAGACTCGTCAGTCTACCTGTGACCACGGACAACCAAAATATACGCGATTAATCCGTTTAAATAGTTTCTTTTAAAAAGAACGAAGAATTTGATTAACTCTAGAATTTGACAATATCCTCCATTATTAAGTACACTTTATATACAATTTGGAGGTAAATTAAAAAGAAATTATTGTAACATAATAAGAGAAAATTTATCAAGAATTCACTGTAATTTAAATATAGATATTTAGTTCTAAGTAGCTAATTATAATTATATATAAATTATATATAAAAAGATACAGACCCAGTTTGTAGTGTATTAAATTTTAGATTGATTAAAAAAAACATAATTAGAGAACGCTACGTGACAAGAAACTACCTTTTGGAGGATCTAATTAGGCTGGCGTGAGGAAAGTCATTAAGGCCCATTCATTATCACACTCGCCGTCATTCATTTCACACAAAAATGCCGAATGGAACTAACATTGTACTTACGATTGTGTTAAAAGCATTGTTATGGGGTTTTCTACAGGTGTATAGTATAAGACTTTTATATCGATGGTGTCATATTTTAGGGGGGTTTTTTTTTTTATAAATTTGGTTATTTAGAACATTTCAATTATTAATTACGAAAATACAGACTAAATAAACAAATTAAAATGAAATTATTAACATCTTTTTTATCTATGGTGTAAAAAAACATTTTTTATAAAGTATTTACAACTTGTAAGGAAGGTCGTGGCGCAGTGGGACAGTGTCTGGCTATAAACGCACTCGGTAGAGTGATTATATTTAAATTATTTTCACTTCCCCGCTCTGGTAAGACAAAGTGCGGCATTGATTTCGGCTACTAAATACGCTATGCCTCGTATTCGCGGAAAAGCGAAGTACGGAGTGTTGTGACACTAGGTACTTTTTGTGTACCCTGCTATGCGGAATGAAAGTTTGAAGGTAAAAAAGGTATCTTATATAATATATTATTTTAAAGGTTTATTATAATAGAGCTTTTATATAATTTTTAGCTTTGCGAATCTCTCACAAGTGGCAGAATAGCTCTTATTCAGTTATTGTGCAATTTCTGTGAAATTATGTGTTGAATAGATTATTGTTGCCCTTTACTATACCTTAAAGAAACAGTAGAAATCGAACCCACAACCTTTACATTTACAAACAGACTAACAGTCAGATTTCCATAATATATGTACACACTTATTATAGAGCATCCCCGGTTTTTAACTAAAGCGGTTGAAAGTCAAGTGTTTAGTACAAAGAAAACGAACGCTCTTCGCACTTGCTGCCAAGGGCGAGCCATTTTACGTTATGTAATTAAAATAACGTTATATAAACATACCTGACTGTAGCAAAGTGTGGACTATTGACCGACAATGTATGCTGAAGTAAAGGATTTAAATGTCAAATGGTATTTTTTAACAAATATTAGGATTTAGTATAATGATCAAAGGATTTGAACCTATGGTCTTTGAACGGTTTTTGCTGTTTAAAATTATTTTTTTTCCTAGAGGGGAAATTTGTCTCACCAAATCGGATTATATAATCATTCCTGCGAGTGGGAATCGAACCCACAACCCCACGAACCCGCTTTTAGAGTCTATCCCACTGTGTCACGATGCTTCATATAGATGGCTCTGGTTTTTAAAGCAAATAAATTTAATAACTCATTTTAAAATATATTCTGTTACTTGAATGAATCTCTTATTAGCTATTATTTTATCCTAAAAGAATGTAAGTGAAGAAAACTTATAAATACTAAATTATTTTCAAATATTTCTATACAATTCGCGAATCCATATATAATTTTATTCAAAATAAATAGTAATGATTGACTTTTGTAAATTTAAGACGATTAACCCATACGTCTTTTGGAAGCATTTCTCTTTCAAAATTCCTTATTACTTACTGATATTTGTTAAATTCTATATAAAAAGCTATAAAAAAACTAAATACGCACGTACCTACATATTATATTTTTATATATATTTAAATTTTCCACTCTTTTGTAATCATAAATGAAAAATTAAAAAAAAAACAATAAAAAGAATATCAAAAAAAAAAGAAATAAAACCTCCAAGGTTTCTACAACTTTGAAATGAGTTTTGATATAAACGACAATTCTAACTTTCAGCCTACAAAGCCCGCTATTGTAGGGACAGTCGAGAATAAATATAATAACCATATAAATCGAGCTGTCCGCTAAACGAGGCGGAAGCGTCTTTATGATATAAGAAACGTATTTGAAATTATGAATTTTGAGCTAAAAAAGCTTAAAGCTACTTATATATTATGTTTTGAAGTAAAAATAGTGTTTTTTGATGCTAAAATATCATAGAATATGTTTTTATTCTATTTAGCAATTTCTCGTATAAAAAAACACAGCCTTTTCAACCACATTTGCCGGTTTCCGCCCACAATTCGACAGCGGAACTCAACGCCACGTCTTGTTTTTTTTTTAAAGTGAATAAATAAGAATATATCTACATAATTCTATCTATCTTCAAAAAAATACTATTTAGAAGGGAAAAATGTATTACAAACCATATAGCACTTGCAAATAGCCTATCAAATATAAGCGTGACTGCGTGAGAATATTTCAACTTTCATTTTCAACCACCTCACTACACCCAAGAAGCTTCTGTTGAATTTTTACTATATATTTATATAAGATTTCTTCATACAATGTAACGTGTGAGATTTTAGAAAGTTTTATATTTAAATTTTAAAAGATTTCTTTTGAAATTTCATGAAAGCTGTGTTACCAATATAGACAGAAGTTATCGTATCAAGACAGTACGTATCTTAAACTGCGGAACTCAACGCTGATTGTCTTGCTATAAGCAAAGAAATCCAAGTAATTTTAATATAGTCATTTCTCCAACCATAAATCAAGCTCATATTTATTGTGTTTCTATAAACAACTGATAAATATAAATCTAGGGCTTCATGATTAGAAGAATTGTAATATTCGATAAGTGTTATAAAATTATATAATGAAACAGTACATTTTATTTAAAAATAATTAAAAAAAAAATCATTATTATATTCTTGTAGAAAGAAGCACGGTGTTCAGTTACGCAACTCAATATGATATGAGTGTTGAAAGTAGGTTCTCTCTAACTACCAGGCTATATGGAATAAAGCTTAAAGTTGAAAATAAAATATTTTAAAAAGCTAATAAGAACACAAAACAAATTAAAAAACATATGAATTTTCGTGTAAAACAAAGGCCGTTCACTTAAAATGTAGCCATCAAGCAAAACATTACGGTTTTCATTTTTAAACAAGCACTTAAAACTGGAACTACTTATATGCAACAAAAAAAAACATAATCGGCAGACCAAAAGATGAAAAGAGGCGAAAAAGAAAAGTAAATAATAACAAATGTAAGCAGAGTATTTTTGAATGATATAGTAATGTTAAGACAATACTCGTTAGTTTGCGGAGCTTAACGCTGCGCTTTATGTCACTGAATAAGTTAAAAAAATTTGCCTCACGCAATTTTATTTGGTGGATTTTATGATATGATATATATTAAGGCTGGTCGTGGTGTGGTATAGCGTCTGACTGTAAGCGCAATCGGTTGTGGGTTCTATCTACACCCGTTGAAGTGATTAAATATAAATAATTTTTTCTTCCTCGGTCTGGTTAGTTTATCTGCCGCGGTGTTGAATTCCATCACTCAACATGCTATGTCATGAAATAGGTGGAAAGCTAATTACGGAGTGTCTTGACACTACGTATTTTCTGTACTTTCTGTGAACTCTGGTATACTGCTAAAGTTATAATATTTATTATACTTTCTCTATTGTAATCTTAGCCATCCCATAAGAATATCAGACAGTTCTACCTTAGTACCTATCTCCAGGTCACAAGGAACTTCGGCCAATGTAAATTGTCTACGCATTGTAATTTTGACAATGTATTAATTTTAAATGAAACTAATTAAACTGGATTAATCGCGTATATTTTGGTATTCGAAAATGCATTTTTGGACACCTGACGTTTCGAACACTTTACAGTAGTCCGTGGTCAGTCTACCTGTGACGACGGACTGCTGTAAAGTGTTCGAAACGTTAGGTCACCAAAATTCTATTTTCGAATACCAAAATATACGCGATTAATCCGGTTAAAATAGTTTCATTTAAAATGTGTAAAAAGCGCGAAAATCAAATATCTTATAGTGTGTTGATTGTCAGTCTCAGTGACTAACGGAAGAATTTCGTCTATATAAATTTATAAACCGATACTATCGATATACATAAAATATATTAGTGCATTTATGTGCAGTAAATGTCTGATCTTATTATGGTATGGTACAAATAACTCGGATTTAAACTACGCAACACACTGTCAAGAATTTTTGAGTATGACTTTCCTTTAATAATGTAACTCTCTCAATAGTATCGAACCCACACTTACCACAGAACTTACAATACCTACTACACTGTGCCACAGTACTATTTATTATTAATAATTTGAAGCAAATAGTCCTTACAAAATTTTCAACACTTGCCTGGAACCAAGCAAACTTATTAAAAATTATTACTGTCGCTAAAAGCTTTTGTTTTTTGAAACTCTAGTAGCTGAAAGGAAATAGGCCTATGAAAGTTCAAATATATTAAATTAAATTTTTATAAATATTTAAAGGAATATTCAAAAAATAATTTCACGCTTTGAGTGGGGAACTTAACGCTGCATTTTATCTTACCAAAGTGGAGAAATGAAAATAAATTTTTAATATAATGACTCAGTTGTAATCAAACCCAGCAACTGCGTTTACAGTCAGATCTTATTCCACATCACAATAGTATATTGGGAACAAAGTTATTCTTAAAAAATATTTTCTTTACTAGGATTACTTTTTACTAGGATTTATTTTTTTAAATTTTGAAAAAGGTAGGTTTTGAGGATATAAATAAATAAAATTTGTTAATTATAATTATGGCATAATAAAATAAATTTAATAACACTCTATCATATATTTGACATACACGTTAACATAGTGTAACTTGCGCGTTGCTACGGTAACGCGTTGTTTCCGCATCAACGGGATATGTTTTACTTTTATATGAAATAATATTATTTTATGTTCGATAAGGTATTTAAATAAAATATAATACGCTTATAAATATATAAAGCTAAGTTAACGCAAAGCAATATATAAAAAGGCACTAAATAAAAACTAAAACACAATTAGTAAAAAAATATAAAAGTAAAGAAGAAATGCAAAAAAAACACAAAACAAACACAAATCGGCCGACAAAAGAAAAGTTAAGCCACAAACAATGTGTAAATTGCCATAATAAGAGCGGAAAAGAAAAAACTGTAAGGTGGCCGGTCCAATGCAGTGTTCTAAACCTCTTAATACACGAACACTCATACTGCAGATATTTCTTCGCTTAATGTTTCATTCTTTATTTTTTGTTTTTTTTTTCTTAATATATTTCACGGAGTAGACGGATGATCCAGCTTCGCGTTTTCCGCATTACTATTAAGTGTGAGAGAGCTTGATGCCAAAACACTTCATCTATTGTCGATATAAAATCTTGACATTTTCTGTGACATAACGGATCTTAACGCCATATTTTGTCTTACCAGAATGACAAAATATAAATAGTTTTCAATTTTTAGCATAGAAAATATAATCCAGTCTTAAGCTTTTTTCATTACTATTAAGTAACAGAGAAAACCTAATGCCAAGACACTCCGTTCTCTACTATCCATTTGAAATCTTGACACTTTGCGTTGACTTAAAACCGCGTTTTGTCTTATTAGAACAGGAATAATTCAAATATTACTTTCTTAAACACGAACTGTCTACAATGTCGTACACTCATCCTACAGACATTTCTTGGTTTAATATTAAAAAAGAACCCCTTTTTTTTATATATTCACGGAGAAAAACGGAATATATAATCCAGCCTCACGCTTTTTGCATAACAAGAGAGTGCCAGAGAGTACCTAGAGTGTCAAGATACTCCGTTCTCCACTATCAAGCTCAAATCTAGATATTGTGTGATGAATAACGGAACATAACACCGCGCTGAGTATCAATCTGATTGGAACACTCCACAGATTGCGGAAGATGATATTAGTGCACTTAAATGTTTACTATCCTTATTAATGCATATGCCGTTGTATCCAGGTGTAACAGATTACCAGTCATCAATTAGTCATTCAATAGCTGCTCTACAATGGGCTATTTGCTTAGATAATTATTGTGTGGCCCTTCAACCTTCACTTCTATAATATTCATGTAATATCAAGATTCTGTCTTGAGGTAGGTCGTGGTGCAGTGGGACAGCATCTGATTGCAAATATGATCGGTGGTGGGTTAGGTTCCCACTCGGGCGAATGATTAAATTTAAATTATCTTAATTTCATTACTCTATTAAGACAAAGTGCTTCGTTGAGTTCCTCTAATTGACACGCAATTTCTCAAATTTGGTGGAATGCGGAGTAAGGAGTGTCTTGACACTAGGTACTTCCTGTCCACCCTGCTATTGACATAAAAATTTTGCCTCTTTTGTGGTACAGTTATGAATTGGTTGATAATGAAATTGTTACGAACTTGTTTTCTGCGATATTTATGTTAAAATCATGTTTTTACACCTGGCTAAGTTAGATAAGCTACAGCGTTGAGAACCGCCCTCTTTCTCTATAATAAATCAGAATCGGATTGTAGATTAATACTACTAAAAAAATACGTCTTTCTGACGTATGAACGGTACTATAGTACACCGGTAATCGAATCCCATACAATCCACTAATATCCAAGTGGAAGCCATCTCTACCTACGCAAAACTACTTCAAATCTATTTATCATAACTTAATGAGAATACATATTTCATTAAGGCAAAAATTATCATTAGATTGTCTCAGATACCAGATACCTATTGGCGAGACGCCAAGAAAAATATATTTATTTATATCTTAATTTTTCTACAGAAAACAGTAAAAACAATGGAATTATTGTGATTATTTTAAAGATTTTTGACGTTTTTTTTCTCAGCATAATAAAGATAAACAGAATAAAACAAAAATATTAAAACACTTAACGCTACATAAATAACTATTGAATTCAACCTAAATAATATCTTAATATCAGAACAAGATAAGTCCAAAAAATATTTATATATATTTAAAATTATATTTCTCGTACGCACATTTGTCTGTTGTTTGTCTGTTGAAACAATGATTATGTTTCTACTAATACAACATAGATACGATCTGTCGAAATGAGAAGACGGCGGAGCATGCCAAATGCAGTTTCATACTTTATAAGGACGATTGCATACTTTGTTTGTTGAGATATAAAATATTTATTTTAATATGTTTTAATAAAAGTTTTATATTTGCATAAAAATACTGATTTTTGAATCTATTTTTATATAAAAATGTTAGTCTAGTAAAGTAGTAGCGTAGATTTCAGAATGAGCTATTTTGAAATATATATATTGAATAATATTCAAAATTTAATGGTTTGTATTAAGATATCATAATTTATTATAGCTATATTTGGCGGAAAGCGGAATACGGAGTTTCTTGACACTAGGTATTTCCTGTCTACCTTGTTATTCGGGATAAAAGTGTTAAGCTAAAAAAATGAGCATAGACTTCATTATGGTATACTTATTTATTTGTACTCAATATATTCTAATATACAAGTAATATTGAATTGTTTCTATTTTAGAAATGTCAATACAGTGTTTTAAATCACTTTAGAATGTCGGATATTAAAAAGTACCCTATATATTAAACAATTTCAAAACAGTCTAGAAATATATTTTGGCACATTGAAATATATAATTTATATATAATCATAACATTACAGGCCTGTCGTAGTGCAGAGGGACAGCGTCTGACTGTAGACGCGATCGGTTATGGATTCGATCCCCACTCGGGGGAGTGATTATATTTAAATTATTTTCATTCCTCGCTCTGGTAAAAGACAAAATGCGGCGTTGAGTTCCACCACTCAACACGCAATGTCACGAATTCGATGAAAGCGAAGTACGGAGTGTCTTGACACTAGGTTCTTTCTCTCTACCCTGCTATGCAGAATAAAAGCGTGAACCTAAAAAGAAAAACATATTATCATCTTATTTACTATGTACGGTAGTTTATTCAACGAAATAAGAAAAATTATTACAATTTAATATTGAAAATTATGATATTTTTATAATTATTATTAAATAAAACTGCTTCTGAAAACATCCTCTCTTTAACAAGTATACGTTGAGTTTGTCACTTAATATGACAGCACTAGATTAAAATATTTTACTGGAAATGAAATCTATAAAATACTGTGTTAATTTATTTAATTTGAAAGCTCATATATTTATAAAATCATTTATTATATAAATTCATTATTCTTTACAAATTGTAATTATATGTAGAAAATATTGACATAAATTCAAATATATTGAAATAAATTTTAAAGTTATTTATCATATTTCAATTAATTATTTATAAAAAAGAGGTAAAATAGAAATTAAACGCTTTACTTTTTTTCTTTTTCTATTAAAATTGGTAAATATTCCTATTTGTATTGAGTTGCAGTGTTGAGTTTCGCCGCTCATTTCGGCAATGTATCGAATTCGGTGGAAAGCGGAGAACAAAGAGTCTTGACACTATATACTAGGTTGTCTACCCTGCTATGTGAGATTAAAGCATGAAATATTCTTTGTATAATAATTGTATGCTAAATAAAACAATAAAACAGATATAATGTATTATATATAATTTATTTACTACCAAGTTTGTAGTATTCCTTAAAGTTTGAAGAAATTGTATGAAACGAAACTTAGTTACTTAGTAAATATGGACTATAATGCCCCACTGCTAATTAAGTTTTCGCTGCTTTTATAAACTCTATATTTTATTCATGAAAGTAGTGCATTTATTTAATAAGATATTTAGCGGTTAGTGATATATCACTTTGCCAGAGATACACATAGGATAGTCAGAGACAATCTAGTGTCAAGACACTCCGTTCGTCCGTCTGACACAAAAATCGAGACATTGCGTGTTGAAAAGTGAATTCCACTCATTTCACTTGCATGCAATTCATGTACTTTGTCTTTATATAATATATATTTTAATAATTTCTTAGTGTGTAATATGAACTCACTACTATCGACTCTACAAATTCCCACTTCACCACGATGGCGTTAAACATTTTAAAGATCACATATTGACGTTACTAATTGACAGGTGTTGATAAAACGTTTTCAGTCCAATCCAGAAAATAAATAGTGCGATAATTAAAATTCGAGTACAAATTCAAGTATAAACCGATTTAAGTTAAAAATTACTTAATAAGTCTTTGGATATGACTTTACACGCGATTAGTTATTTTGTTGGATTTCCATTTTTTGAATTTGGTAAGACAACGCGCGGTGTTGAGTTACGCTAACTAACACTCTTGGAGTTGGAACCTATGAACATCAGGTGTACTATCTAATCGCAGATGTAGTTCTAATTTACTTAAATATTTACGACTTTCCATCGAAATTCCGATGGCTGCCTGACAATGCATGTCATGCTATTTCCACTCGGATTTCCAGATATCCAGAATAATCCTGTACGAGTTTGTGTTCAGTTACACAACTGGATGGATGTACTACAGTACCCTTTTAAACTAAACAAGATTAAAAGGAAACGAATTTTACGTTCGCTACTAGAAATACAAAGTTCTTTCTGATGAATTAAACCTGCGATAAAGTTGTTTTATTATTTTTTTCTTTTATCTGCTTATATTATATTAATAGAATATAAATTGTTTTGGGAAAATAAATTATCGGTTTTGATTAAATTAATATTTGGTGTTTGAATTTTAAATATAATACAAAAGTTGTCATATTTTATTAACTATATTATATAAATGTATAAAATTGTAGTGTCTCTTTGTAATATTAAAATATATTGTAACTAAATATATTGTAACTAAAAACTAAAATATATTGTAACTAAATACCGTATATGTGCACATATACGGTATATATGTTATTTTATACATTTTTCTTTTGTCTATCAGTCTATTTCTTTTTGCCGGTTAATGTTTACTGTTTATGGTTACTGGTTTAAAATTTTCAAATAAGGATCCAGAAAGATAAAAATTAGATTACAAACGAAGTCGCGAGCATAGCTAGTATAGAAAACATATTAAGTGTGGAATAACACTTTAAAAATAGTAAATATTAATCTTTTATATTTAGATGGTTTATTATACAAATTATTTTAAAAATTACTATTATTTATTATGTCGAATCATTTTGGAGGCCGGTCGGGACGCAGTGTGACAGCGTCCGACTGGAAACACGATCGGTTGTGGGTTCGATCCCCACTCGGGGGGAGTGATTATATTTAAATTATTTTCACTTCCTCGCTCTGGTAAAGACAAAGAGCGGCGTTGAGTTCCACCACCCAACACGCAATGTCTCGATTTCGGTGGAAAGCGAAGTACGGAGTGTCTTGACACTAGGTACTTTCTGCATACCCTGCTAAGCGGGATAAAAGCATGAAGCTAATAAAAGAAAAAGCTATTCTTTTTGTTGATTTTATTTCACCAACAACCTTGATCAAGGTTAAAAGCTCTAAAAGAAAAATTTCAAAGTTCATGCCAGTCTATCTTGAGTTATCAGGGATTTATTTCAAGATTTTCTTCAAAAAAATTATATTAAATTACATTGGAATTATATTCATTACTCGCCCTCATTGTATATATTTTGACGCTGAGTTCCGCCGCCCAACACGCAATGCTTGTGTATCCTAACAATAGATTTTCTCTGTATACTGTAATAGAAATTAAACCGATTAAAATCTATAAAATCTGCACTTAGTAAAATTTTCAGTTAAACAAAAATGATGTTTTGCCACTTTCCTCTCATTAGAGACATGTCATTTCCTTTGTCACTAACTTTCCCTTATCAAACCAGTCAAATCAAAATTTGACTAAAATTCGCGCTTTTCATATAACAAGGCAATCAGTGACAACCTCAAAAATATCAAAAATATCAAAATACTTCGTTATATATCTATCTAAAATTATATATATATATATATATATATATATATATATATCATATAGAGAGGCTGATTGTTTTAATTTAAATGATTTTAAACTAATATTTTACATGTGAATAAAGTAAATATTCATCTTCAACAGTGCACACTGTTGTGTTAAACAAATGCTATTTAGGTTGACTGCATCCTCGTTATAATGTATGGGCGTATTGTAATCAAGACGCCGGCGGCTCGTCAAAGAGCCTTGAGCGAAATATTGTTAAGCAAATGTATAGAAAAATGTTATATTTATATTTTTTAATAGCTTTTTTCATATGAATGATTAAATTGATTATGTAAAATGTTTAATACCGAATTTGTTAATTTATCTTCTTCTTTCTTCTTCAAAATCTTTTTTTTTTTCAAAAAAAAGTACAAACAAAAAATAATGGTAATATCTATGTGTAATATTAAACTGATCGTTTATACTAAATATATATAATATTAAACCACGGTACATATACCAAAATAAGATTTTTTACTTTTTATATCTGTCTGTCTATCTGCTTATTCTGCCTAATCTCTTAAACGGCTGAATCGATTTTGATAGGCCTTTAACTGGCAGGTAGCAGATATTATAAGGAGTAACTTAGTATTTTCATTTTAGAATAATAAAAGAAAGATCTAGAAATTTTAAATTCGTTTGGCGTATATCTAACTTTAAGATAGTTTTTAGTTAGAATACCTTTATAATAGTTAATGTAAAAATGTAGAATTGTTTCTGCTTATATACAGGTTATAATTGTAAAAAAATAGTTTTTATTTAATAATTTTATATCTATTTTTGAAAAAAACGTATAAAAATTTGAACGCAGCGGGATACGAACTCGCGTCTCTTGGATGCCGTCTAAGAGGCACGGGTTCAAATCGTGCTGCGTTCAAATTTTCATACGTTTTTTCAAAAACGGTTTCTAACCCTAAGTGTAAAATAACACTTTAAAAATAATAAATAATTTTATATCCAATAAATCATACCCAACTTGCTTCAAAAGTCTCAACATCATGGATCATAATTCAGCAACATTCGTTTATAATCTACTCATCCAAAGTTAATTATAGAGCGTATGTAATCCAAAGGGAACTTAAACTTCAGAATTTACAACAAACTAAATTCAAACTTAAATAAGAACTTTTAAGTACATTTTACCTTGCTTTAAAATATTATTATAGCTTGTTTTTCAGTCTACGTCTTTACGTGCGAGACAAGAGCCTTTTCCTTTACGAAGTTTCGCGAATTTTTCCTAATTAAATGTTGCAACTACATTATATGGTACAGTGTTTGTTATTGTTTTATACTGTGTTTTTCAATGGATGTTTTCGAGGGAATCTCAGACGCAATCTTATTAGTGACTAGTATGGCTTCGTAGTGCAGTTGGTGAACATTTTAGTGTTCCTGATAAGTTTGGATACAATCTCAATATAGAGTCACCATCTAAAATGGCGGCAGACCATTATTAATTACACCAGTAACGTTTATCGATATACCACCTGACTCTCTGTATTTTGTTTTAACTTTACGCTTTCATCCAGCGTAGCAGGGTAGGCAAAAAGTATTTAGTGTTAAAACACTCCGTACTTCACTTTCTAAGGAGTTCGGGACATTGAAAGTAGAGTGCTGGGACTCAACGTCGCGTTTCGTCTTACCAGAGCGATGAAGTGGAAGTCAAACCTACAACCTATCGCGTTTACAGTAAACACAGCCACACTGCGCCACGACCGGCCTGAATTTTGGCCTTCGAATTTAAATTATAAACTAAACCATAAAAAAAATCCAAAACTACCAATAAGCGATCACCATCATTTACAACAAAATGGGAAGCTTTAGCGTGTGCAATAGTAGCCACTGTATTTCCTGGCGTATAGGCGTGGTACCAGATTACAAGAGCTTAGATAACGGCTCGGAAATAAAACTTGCTGGCTAATTAGTGGTCAGCGGGGCTAGCGCCGATGCAAATTCGACCACGCCGCGTAAATTACTGCCACTGTAATGTTATTTCCCGCTATTGTGCTTATTTCGACGCAATTACTGATGGCATTTAGAGCCGATTGTCGGATTATGCAGTGTGTTATGCTCAGGTACGTCCGTTTTGGTTTGGAATTTCGATTATCTAAGTTCGGTTTTGTTTCCTATTGATTGATATTTGCGGCTGATTATTTTAAATGGAACCGTTTCAACTGGATTAGTTGCGTTATAATTTTGGTATTGGATAATATATTGTTGGAATACATGACGGCCATAGTCTAATCACTGCTAAAATCTTAAATTTCTTTATTTTTTTTTGGGGAGAGAGGAGAGTGGAGTTTTTTTGCGAAATTCTCTTTGTTCATCACGCCATATTTGCGAAATATTTGAAGATATACTTCAAAGTTTTAGCCATAAAGTCTTTATCGGAATCATTAGTTGATTTTGTTATAGTTTATTGATTTTATTTATAAGGTTATGTATTCTAATGTAGTTTTTGATACTATATATATGTATATATATATATATATATATATATATATATATATATATATATATATATATATATATATATATATATATATAAAGGGATTCTTGAAGAATTAGCATTTTCTGGATAGGCTTATTCATATAAATTTATTTATGTGAAAATTTTAAGTACCTACCCTTAAAGAAATCTAGCAAACACATCCATTATGTATACTAACATATATTACAAGCATAAAAAAATAAATAAAAAGGAGCCTTCTGTAGGAAACAGTAAAGATAACAATCCTAGTTTAAAATACAGCTCGCGACCGCTCGTTTCAAAGCCAGTGAACGTAATCCATGTCCAAGTAGATGAAACAATTAACTCGAGTACCTACGCTCCTACGTTTGGGATGATTTAGCTTTGTATTTTAGTGCTCTACTCTAATTAGTAATATATATTTGCTTGTATCTAAATAATTTGGTTTGTATATATATTTTTGAATATATTACATTAGAACTATAATAAAATTTCGTGTATAAATTTTGATATAAAAACATATAGCATATTGAATGGCGAGCTCAACGCCACAGTATGTCTAACAAAGCGGAGAAATGAAAATAAATTTTAAGTTTAATCATTTCGCTGAGTATGAACCGAACCCACAACCTATCGTGTTTACAAACAGATATTGTCCCACTGTGCCATGATAGCCAATTTGAATATAGCAAAGTTTCGTATCTAATGACTTAAATAATTATTTTTAATAAGTGGGTACATATTGTCATGATATTTAGCAAGCTGTCAGCGGCAAATTCGAAGGATATCAAACCTGGATCGCGGCACTGGTAAAGTAGGCACACTATATCATCAAAATAGGTCAGAATTTGTAGGATAGGGGAGGTGAATCCTATTCTATCTGGATATCTACAATTCGAGTTGGCCGAATGGCATCTCTTCCTTATAGTTGAAAGTGGTTCTAACGAATTTTTTTCAGCACTGTTACTGACTCACCGTAGTCCCAGACTCGTAGAAGAGTGACCTATTCCACCCGATCTCTAATAAAGGCGATGGAATAGCTGGATGGGTAATTACATGCCAATCACTACCATGGCATGTACATAAAACGGAGAGTGATCTGCAGAATTATTTGATCTGTTTAATTCTGCTGAATTTTCCATCCACACAGTATGTAATAGACCTAAATATACTATCTCTATTATATTTGAATACCTAGTGCTCTACTACTATGCGTTTTTTAAGGAATTTTCTTCCACTTGCCTTACCTGCCTTGTAACCTGATGTCACAAGAGGCCAAGGGCAGTATTGATCACTTATCATCAGGTGACCTTTAAGCCTTGCCTTGTTTGTCCCATTTTTTTTTAAATTATTATTGGATTGTAAGACATAATTTTGTATCAAGGCACACATTTACCCTTATCTACCTGAATTCGAAATGGAAGTGACGAAGCTGAACACCGTATTTTGTCCCTCCAGAGAAGAGAATAAAATCAAATCAAATTTAACCATTCCTCCGCCTTGAAAACCAAGCAACAACTGTTATTTACCTGTTTTCTCACTGCACTGTGTTTACATCTATTTAGTAACATTGCCTAGAGAATGATGCAAGTTAGCTTAAAACGATAGAGTTTATTTAACTATTTTTATATATGTATAAATATTGGATTTTGAAGTAATAACCATCTTGTGACCAGTCTGCCATTTCCCAACTGGAGCCAAATACTAATCAAAAATACTAAAAAACCTTGCAACTCCATCGAGCGGAAATGTACAGAAACAGGAAATGAATGTATGTAAAACAAGATAGCCGCTATTCACTCGGCGCTATATGAAAATATCTAGTCTAAAATTGCTTTTTCAGAAAAAACACTTAGTCCAGCGGAAATGATTTGAAACTTGGTATTTTAGAATGTTCAAAAATTATTTAAAATCCTTTGGGATTCAAATGTAGTCGGTATATCGGAATGCAACTAGTTGGATCTGTTAATATTATGTTATGAATTGTTTAAGATTAGCGTGTTTTGTTGATTTTAACTTAAACTGATCCTATAAACTGACTGTAAACTGTATCTATGCTTGGCTGAAAGCACCAAGACTCAAGATATTTCGTTCTCCACTTTCCGTCAAACTGTAGGTTACAAAATTTAACTAATTAATATTAATATATTACAACGTAGGTGGTTAAACACGTGTCGCTTATTAAACAGAGCGCTTGTTTGTGTTCGAAAAGGCGCGGGTTCGAATCTCGGAGCTCTCCATTTTTTAGTTATTATCTAAAAATAAAATTAGCAACTTCCTAAAGAATTATATATATATATTTGTTGCAGGGTGTGCTTTCCTGACTTATTTCAATCCAGAAAGTGCATCAAGTGCACAATCAGCACTCCATGAAAAACGGACATTACCTGGGGTAAGTCATTAAAATGATCAAACTAAGAAATAGATGGCGGTAGATTGATATAATTATTTTTTATATCAACTGTCAGACGAACGGCACCTCAGTCTACAGTGACCATGGACTATAGTAAAGTGTTCGAAACGTCAAGTACCTAAAACTGTATTTTTGAATATCAAAATATACGCGATTAATCCGTTTAAAATAGTTTCATTTAAAAAGTGTAGAAATCGCGAAAATCGGAACCTTCAACCTACACTTGTGCTGCAAGTCCCAGGCAATGCTCAAAGCTCGTCTCTCTGTAACAATTTTAAACGGATTAATTGCGTAAATTTTTGTATTTGAAAATACGTATAATAAATTTGTAGGTGACATTTGTTTGTTCACCTTAGCCTACCTGTGACCACAGTTGACTGTAAAGGGTTCAAAATGTCAGGTTTCCAAAAATGTATTTTCGAATATCAAAATATACGCGATTAATCCGTTTAAAATAGTTTCATTTAAAATGTGTTATAATCTCTAAAATCTATAATCTTATTATAGAACCTTTTAGTTTGGTCGTCTTTGAATTCAAATTAGGGCTACCTTTAAAATCTCATATTTTTAATTTTCTTCTTTGTAAATATCACAAGACACAAGATCTGAAGTTTGAGCTTCCTCACTAAACATTGTGTTTGTAAGAAATAACAATGTAATACACGTTTCTGACTGCAATAACCATGTCAATATTAGACCAGCAAATAGAATTGACTGTGGACCCATCGTGGCAAATAGAGTTGACCCATCGATTGACTGCAGAGAATGTTGCTTTGCTCACCTAGTAAGATAATAATGACGTTATCAAGCTATACCATCGACAAGTTGACATGCAGCTTGGCAAATTACTGTTGAATTTGGGGTTGATATGCTTTTCAAAATATTTATATTTAATTCTCGGTCTAGTTAAACAAACCACAGCGTTGAGTTACGCCAACTTACTTACAATACAACAAAATACAAAATAGAAGAGCAGAAAGTTATTAGGCAATAAAAATAAAAAAATGCCTTCATAAATTTATGTAAATCCATCAAAAATGAAATTCATATTATATTCATTTTGTATAAAATATATCCATACATTGTCCGCAATAATAAAAACTAATAGAACAGTTACAATTAATTGGAAAATAAAACGAGTGTACAAATCGTTTTCAGATTTAATTATTGTGTGGCTTGTACAAGTTGAAAAAATGTCAATGTTAAAATAATAATATTTTTTATTAGCTTTATCTATATATGTACGTCCTTAAAGCAGGGAGATAAAACTCGGAGTTAAGACATTCCATTCTTCAAATTCCGCCTAATATCAAACATTTCAATTGAATGGCGGAACACAACGCCGCGCTTATCTTACTAGAGCAAAAGGAAATAATTTAAATATATTCCTGTCTAGTATTAATGGAACCAACAACCATCACGGGTACAACCAAACCACTGCGCCACAAAGGCCTCTTATTAAAATGTGCCATAAATAAATATTTTAACGCACCTGCCTTGAAATTTGTGTAGATTTTTGTCAGATATATTGGGCAGGATGATTCATGCTCGCAGAAAGTAAACAATTTAAATGATTGGATATCGCGAATAAAATTCACATTTTATTATACGATTTAAGCTGTGTTTCCTTTTTTGTGGGATATTTCGATTGATTGAATTATTTCAGCCTTTTATTGGAGAGTCAGTTGCGCTTTTATGTTCATGATGATTCCCTTCGCTTATGTACTGAAGTGAAATTGAGATTACTTGTGTTAACAATGTAAGTTGGTTTTTTTTTCTTGTATATATCGATAACGAATTAATTAAAATATATTGTTTTCAACTTAAATTATTGTTAAGAACCCATTGTACCTGTCAATCTAGCAAATAATAATTTTTCCCTTCTGTATTTACGTTTTTCTTGAGAATTGTTCTACGTGATTGTCTTAAAAATGTAGGACCTAATATCCTCAATCAGAATTACTTGAGCAACGAGTTTCAAATGTCTCGATTTTGGCCCGAATAAAGTGTTTTGACACTAAATTCTCTGCAACTACCCTGTGCTTTAAATATGCGAAAAAGTATGAACCAAACAAAAAACCAAGGCCATTTTATATGCTTCTGAGGGTAGAGACCGAAATACACGATAACTCTACGTGGCCTGTATGAAGTATTTTTACCTCACAAAATTTAATGCAGACGTAAAATTAACCTCTACTTTATATTCAACTTGCGCTCACTCGTAACAAAGAGTGTAATTTTATTTAAGTATAAAACGATTTGGAGTAATGACTGTATCATCGTAAACGCACGAGAATAAACGTTAGGTGCGTTTTATTTGGCTTCACGCATCCCGCACATAGTAGGGTAGCATATACAGCCTTGCTAAGGCTCTCCATTCTTTATTATATTTAGTTTTTTTGTAAAGACAGATAAATAAATCGTTTCTTTATTTTCCATATTTATGTCATAACGGATACCAGTCGTGGCGCAGTGGGATAGCGTCTGACTATAAACGCGACCGGTTGTGGGTTCAGTGGAAAGCGAAGTACAGTGTCTTGACACTACGTAATTTCAGTCTACTCTGCTATGCGGAATAAAAGCGTGAAGCTAAAAAAACCTTCTTAAAATTGTAATGATTATATTTATGCGGCGGGTCGTGGCACAGTGGGACAGCGTCTGACTGTAAACGCGATCGGTTGTGCGGTTGTGGGTGTTATTTATACGGCGTTGAGCTCCGTCGCTTGGCACGCAATATCTTGATTTCGAGAAGTGTATTGACATTAGTGTCAAGTCTCTCTCTATTGCAAAATATAATTTTAATAATCTTATTTTCAATATTATTATAACTTCAGTATTTATAACATTTCTTCATAAAATACAAAAACAATGTAAAAGGGTAAACCAAATCATCCCCAGCGCGCCCTAAAAGCAAAGTGGCAAATTTCCATACATCATTCGTTCTTTAGATATAGAGTGCTCTGTGGTCACGGCATTCCAGGTATTGATTAGACGTATGTTAGGCGCGGGATGTATCGTTCGAGTCTGGCTGTTTGCAAAATGTTTGAGTGTTAATTAACTAGATATAAACCACTATAGAATATATGTACGTGAAATTATTGCTTCATTGTATTTTTATCCAATGTAACTAAAAAGACTATTGGTTTTCGCAATATTTTACATATTTTAAATGAATTATTTTAAATGAAATAATCGTGTTAAATGTATATTCTTACATATATATGATAATATTTACATATGTCACTTACAAGCTGATTTAACTCATTTTTTTGATCTGTTTGAAGAAATAATCGAAATAAGAGCACAGTTGAAGGAAAAATTTTTTTTTAGCTTCACTTTTTTATTTCGCATATCAAGGTAGAGGGGAAGAACCTAGTGTCTAGACTCTCCGTACTCCGATTTCCATCACAATTTGAGACATTGTAAGTTGTGTGGCGGAACTTAAACTAGCGCTTATTTTTGTCAGAGCGATAAAATGAAAACAATTTAAATATAATCCATCAATCCCTCTATTGTGCATTGAACTTACTACCAATCACGTTTACAGTCAGACACTGCCCTACTGCACCACGACTGCCCTCAAATAATTAATTACAAGATCTCGCTTAAAAAAGATAATTAAGAAAACAGCAAGTAAAAGAAATAATTTCGTAAAACAGTATAAAAAACCTAACGTCTCAAACACGAGTTAGTTGTCACTTGAAGCCCTGTGAATATTTTGTCCCAGTCACGTGACGTTTTATTTATAATTTTGTCCAAAATGCCTACACAAATTGGGCCATATGAGATTTGTATATCTTCAAACATTTATTTTTACCGGACTGCTAATTAACAAATAGAATGCTTTCAAGATATCTTTGCATATGTATTATAGAAAACTATTTTGCGGAGAAAATATAGTAAACAGTGACTAAAATCTCCATTTTACATTAAGCAAATAAATATTGTTTGTGCCATAAAAATAATTGAATGGTATGTATGGCTTTGAAGAACTAACAATAAGTAATTTTAATTAATTCCTATACGCTATAAATATGAATAAACAAACACATCACTACAACTGGTTCTATGAATATTTGTTCTTTTATAGCTTCACGCTTTTTATCCCGCATAGCAGGGTGGATAGAAAGCACCTAGAGTCAAGACAATCCGTATTTCGCTTTCCACCTAATTCGAGACATTGCGCGTTGAGTGGTGGAACTCAACGCCGCATTTGTCACACCAGAGCGAGAAAATGAAAATAATTTAAATATAATCACTCCCTCAATTGAACCTACAACTGATCGCATTTACAGTGAAACGCTGTCCCACTGCGCCACGACCAGCCTTTCATTCGAACCTAAAACAATAAATCTCTAAATCCATAGCATCACACAAACCATAGGCGAAATATTTTAATTTTTGATCGCCATCCTTATCCCCCATAAAGTCATATTCGCGGACGACCCACGCATTGAATATAAATTGTGTCATTTTGCAAAACCCTAATGGAAAAGCAGATTAAATAATACAGGCGTAAGAAATTTTGAAGCCATAACGGCGTTTATAAATAATGAGGTTGGCACATAGAGCGCGTTAAAGCTCGTTGGATTATATATATTTTTTCGGTATTTCGTGTGAAAATGTTAGGATTTCAATATATATGTTTATTGTCGTTATTTACAGGTTGTTATCAATTCGATATGGTTTGAGGCTTATGGTTTGATTTTTGTTTAAATTTATATTACCACGTTCTTTTCTGTGCAGCGGAGCAGGCAAAGAAGACTTAGTTCAGTAGACCGTTCTCTTTTTTCCCTCTAAATCGAGATATTTTTGTTTTGAGTGGCGAAATTTAACGCCGCATTCTATTTTATTAGAGCGAGGAAATATACATAATTTGAATATAACAATTTCTCTGAGTGGGGGTCGAATCCAAAACCGACACTTCTACAGACATTTATTGATATATATGTATATATATATATATATATATATATATATATATATATATATATATATATATATATATATATATATATAAAAATTTCTGATTCGATATAGGTCAATATTCAGAATATGTATACATTAGACATTCAAAAGGTTCACTTGTAACTAACTTCATGTCTCATACTCACATGAAAATTAAAAATTCAGACCTTACCTTTTTAGGGTTCTGTAAAAATTTAAAGTCCTTCCTTTCCTTCTTTTCTCATTTTTTTGATTTATATCATTTTTGATGTTTTATTTTTGTCTGTCTTAATATATTCTTGGAATATTTTGAGAGCTTAGTGTCAAGACACTCTGTTCCACTCTTAATTGATATAATTTAAGTACATTGTCATTCAATAAGCAATGTCTGGATTTTAGACCTGTTGTCTCTGACTATCCTGATATGCAGGATAAAGCAAGAAGCTTTTTTCAGTATATTATCAGTATATATCAATATCATATTTACCATAGATAGAGTAAATTTGGATTTAAGTATTTTTTTCTAATTATAATGTGGAAACCAACATTGGATTGTATTAACGACAGTCTTTATCGTAAAGAAATGTTAATTTGATGTACCAAAAAATTTTTAAATGAATAAATATTATAATTATTATAATTAGAAATTCTATTTGTCAACTTGGAATCGAATTCATGACCGACCGGTTTCTTAATAGACATTCTCCAGCTGAACTGCTTTATAAAATATTTTTATAACATCGAAATAGTAGGTTCAAGTTTTTTTTTAACCCAGAGTTTAGCTCCGCGAACTCCGCAGACTGCTTTCCTCCCAAAGCTCAACAATCACTTTAATAGTCAAACAATGCAATGTACCACGACTACGTAAAAAGGTCCCGAAGAACAAATAATACAAAATGTATAACATGAAAACAAACAAAAACACATATGTATGTAAATAATAAACTACTTGGCGAACCCAAAAATTTATTAAAACGCACACGTACATTTGTTAGGATTTCTATGATCACGTATAAGCGTATCGGCAATTCTCTAGAGGTGGCTCGCGGGTAACATATTATGAATGTATGTAGATTTTAGGTTTTACTATAAAAAAATACCATTATGGTACAGTGGGGTAGAGTCTGACTTAAATATAAATGCAATTGGTGTCGAGTTCGATGTTCGATTTCCGCTCGGTGTTTACAACTATAAAATATATTTATAAATATTTATAAAAATTTAAACGCAGCAGGATGCGAACCCGCGCCTCTTGGAAAGGTAGGCTTGTCCAAAGGTAGCAAGGCTGGCGTGGGTTGAAATGGCCAGTGCGTTCAATTTTTTTATGTTTTTATTTTTTTTTCATTTTAAGCGTGACATAATACTTTAAAAATAATAAAATAACAAAAAAACATTTCACCCTATCCGTTCCGATAAAAGAAAAACACGGCGTTGAGTTACGCCACATAGCACACAATCTCTCGAATTCGGATTAAAAGTAGCGAACGAAATGTCTTGACAATACGTGATAATAGTACTGCAATATTAAAAATAAGGTTCATACTATAGTAAGCGTATATACGACCTGTGACAAAGTTCTCTATGTTCTTATATCAATTTCCTATTTTAATCTGAAAACTAGTTAGCGATTGTTTAATCTGAAATAGATATCTGTATGGCGTTTATAAATATTTTGCGAGTCGAAGTTAACACTCCAACCGGTATTCAGTGTAAAAATAGTTTTTAAATAGGTCATAGCATTCGAATCTACCTACGTATTGTTAGCCAATTTGCTGTTTACTTTCATTAAATGTTTTTGATCGAAGTGCTAATGAAAAATTAATGGTGAAATATTTTCGTTAGTTGTTAGTATATTGATCATTATATTGTTCTAAATATGTTGAGTTTGTGTATATATATATATATATATATATATATATATATATATATATATATAATTTAAACGCGTTCGCTTGTGGATTCGATGCCTACTTGGGGGGAATGATTATAATTATTATTATTTTTATGTCCTCATTCTAGTAACACAAAATATAACGTAGAGTTTCGTCACGCCGCCACACAATGTCTAGAATTCGGCGAAAAGAGGAGCATGTGTGTCTCAATACTGGATAAAAGCGTGAAGCTAAAAAAATTAAGCCGGTCGTAGCGCAGTGGGACAGCGTCTGACTGTAAGCGCGATCGGTTGTGGGTTTGATCCCCACTCGGGGGAATCATTATGCTTAAATTATTTTCACTACCTCGCTCCGGTAAATACAAAGTGCGTCGTTGAATTCCACCACTCAACACGCAATGTCTCGAATTCGGTGGAAAGCGAAGCACGGAGTGTGTTGACACTAGGTATTTTCTGTCTGCGGGATAAAAGCGTGAAGCTAAAAAAATTAAAATAAAAAAAAAATCATCATAGGATATAGATAGTGTTTCACTCTACAGGCGTTGGTTGTGGATTCAATCTGTACTCGAGGAAATGATTGTATTAAAATAATTTTATTACTTCATTTACTTTTGGAAGACACACCGCGGCACTAAATATCACCATTGCGCCAATTCGAAATGTGTTATTTTTTTAATTTTTTTTTACTTTTCACCACATCAAGTCAGATTTAAGCTTTATGATCTACGCTAATATCCGCATGCCTAAAATATACCTATTTTTGAAATTTCCTTACTCCTATCTATTCTATACTATGTATTTATAAATCCCTGGATTGTATATCTTCAAAAACACTAACACAAGCAATGAATTCCGTGATATCCGGTTTCAATTGATATATGAAAAATGGAGTGTCATTTCACTATGTTCTCTCTGCCTAGGGCGTTAGTTACTTCCTGCTGTAGTACCTTAAAAATATACGTGTTAAATGCCTTAGTAAAAGAAATTATTTTTTTATAATGTACAAAATTTAAATAAGAAAATAATACATCATTCGTTTTGCTTTACTAATATTTGATAAGAGCCGGTTTAAGTCGTAATAAATAACAAAAATAACGTTATACGATATATAATGAAAGTAGTTTGCGAGCTACAAAGAATTGAGACGTGTTCTGTGTTCAGACAGAATCGAGTTTACAGGTGACGTTAGGAAGGGAGAAAACAGGAAAGTTTCGGTACAGTTTATTTGATTAAGCTGCCATATATATATTTAGTTACTTTTTCATATATATATATATATATATATATATATATATATATATATATATATATATACATATAGATACATATATATTGGTTTAAAATATAAATTTCTCATTATTTTTCCCGTAGGAATTTCAGGAAATCCCTTTCGTAGCTCGCCATAATAACAAATTTCAGTTTTGTACTTCCATCAGTATCGAGGACGGTTAAGGCGCAATGGGACAACGTTTAACTGTAAACGCGATCGGTTGTAGGTTCGATCCCCACTCAGGGGAGTGTTTATATTTAAATTATTTTCACTTCCTGATAAAGATTAAGTGCGGCGTCGAGTTCCAGCACCCAACACGCAATGTCTCGAATGCGGTGAAAAACAAAGTACAGAGTGTCTTGACACTAGCTACGTTTGGTCTTCATTGCTATGCGGGATAAAAAGCGTGAAGCAAAAATAAAATCAGTATCGACTATACATCAGTAAGTCATTTACTAATAGATAATACATTTTCATACGATTATCTTGTATAGACTATTTAAAAAACAACCTTGAGTTTTACCTCGTTCTACCTATTTATCATTCATTTCTACCTATATCTATCTATCTCTATATTCTAAATTTTCTGATATAATTGTTAACACAAAGTGAAACGTAGTAACGATACTGTAAGTAATATATTTGGGCTGAAAATAGTTAGGTCCTTAAGAATTCTTATCACGCGCTCCAACAGAATCGAGTCTAGGTAAAATTAGAAATAGCGTGGTTTGTATAAGCTGTGACGTCACTAACGCTCTGTAAAATGATTATCCTGTTACCTATATATTTATTCCTTATATATTTATTCCTTATATATTTATTCCTTATATACATAAATATAGAATTAGAAAGAAAATTTTCCACCTTTTTATTAAAATTATTCGAACAATTGAATACTCATGTTGAAAGTATATTTTAAATATATACGAAGGAGGCCGTAGCGCAGTGAGACAGCGTCCGACTGTAAACGCGATCGATTGTGGGTTCGATACACACTTGGGCGAGTGATTACATTTCTGTTGTTTTCACTTCCTTGCTCTGTTAAGACAAAGTGTGGCGTTGAGTTCCACCACGCAATGTCTCATATCCAGTGGAAAGTGAAGTATGGAGTGTCTTAACACTAAGTACTTTCTGGCTACCCTGCTATGCGGGATAAAAAGCGTGAAGCTAAAAAAAAATTTAATTGTCAATATTTTTCATTACAATGTGTTTGAAATAAATGAATTTCATACTATAAGTATTTATACTAAAATTATTATTGTGTCTAGTAACAAATGCGTTGCTAAGGTAACGCGTAATTTATTCCTCAAACTAGGCATGACCAATACATTTTAGTGATTAATATTAATTAAGTGTACGAATATGGACAAATATTTTATTCTCTAGATAAACTATACTATAAAACATTTTTGAGAAAACGTAAAAAAAAATTGAACGCAACGGGATTCAAACCCTTGGATGCAGGCCAACGCCAAGAGGCGCAGGTTCGAATCTCGCTGCGTTCAAATTTTTTATACGTTTTTTCAAAAATATTTTCAAATCCTAAGTGTAGAATGACATGTTGTCCAAAATGTATTTTCGAATACCAAAATATACGCAAATTAAACCGGTTAAAATAGTTTCATTTAGAATTAAATACAATTTCTTAAAAAAATCATTAATATCAATAATAAATAAAAATTCAAGTCAAGCCCTAATTATACTAAGAACTTAATATAAATAATCAAAGTTGCGATAACCATATTTACATAAAATATTAATTTACTAACAAAATGATACTAAAATAGCCTTCATATTTTTATGTAATATAAAAAACAACATTTCTTCGTCTAAAGATAATAAAGTCGGGCCGTATAGTATAAAAACAACCCTTTCTTTATAAAACTAAATGCCAGCTACATAATTAAAATGCTCTATTTATTCACTTGTCTTACAAAGGTTAATATGATTTTAATAGGTTAGATAGAGGCCGGTCGTGGCGCAGTGGGACTGCGTCTGCTGACTGTACACGCGACCGGTTGTGGGTTTGATTCCCACTCGGGATAGTGATTATATTTAAATTATTTACATTTCATCACTCTGGTAATACAAAGTGCGGCGTCGAGTTTCATCTCTCAACACTCAATGTCTCAAATTCGGTGGAATGCGAAGTACGGAGTGTCGTGACACTAGGTAATTTCTGTCTACCCTGCTATTGCGATATAAAAAGCGTGGAGCTAAAAAAAATGTTTGTCACATGCCTATAACGTAAGGTCTTTGGTTCTAATCTTATTTGGAAGAGTTATATAAAGAAATGCCTTCCTTTTTTATCAAAGTTAATGTTTCATTTCATACCTTACAAGAGGTCATGGTGGCGCAGTGGCTTATTATCCGACTATATGTGCGACTGGTTGCAGGTTTGACGCACCATCAAAGAAATCATTTTCATTTCACTGCTCTAGTGAGATAAAACATGAGATAAAACTTTAATCTACGGAACTGGTCGGCAGTTCCGTAGCTTAACGAGCAGTTTTGCGATTTTGGGTGGAAAACAGTCAACAGAGTGTCTTGACACTAGTTTGACTGTCTTGCTATGAAGAATAAAGCGTGAAATTGCTACAATAATATGGTATAGAATTACAAAAATATATAAACAAGCAACGCCAGCCAACATTTAAATGGCATACAAAATAAAATTTTCCACACTAGCTCCTTGTATGGCAATGAAACATTCACAGTATAATAGCCTTGGCAGGAGGCAGTGAATTGAAAAATGTAAATGATAAGTAAAATAGCTTTATTTGAGTATAATTCACTTAAATACTGGAAAGGATCCAGTGCATCGCAACAGGTCGTGCGTGTGCCGGGATAGAGGTGGGGTGGAGGTGTCCTTGCTATATGTTTTTAGTAACGAGTAAAATTTGATCTTTATCCTTGTTATAAATGAATTATAGAGTTATTATTTAATTCAAATTGTTGTTTGTTTGCTCGGTGAGTGACAGAGGTTAAAGTTTTTTTTAATATTTTTTAGACAATTGTATTAGAATTCAAAATATTTGTTAGATTTTTTTTTTAATTTTCTTGTTTTTTTTTCTGGAAAAAGGAGGCAAACGAACAGAAGTTCCATCTGATAGTAAGTACCTTCGATCATGGACATCTACAACATTAGAGTTGTAGATGTATTGTCGGCCTTGGGATGGAATTGAAAGGAGATGAGGGAAAGGATGGGTGGGAAGAAGGAAAGCTGGCTTACATGACATGGAACCGGATGAGATATTTGGTACCTTTTTGTCTTCTTACGAGACGCTACCCAGTAGCGGGGGGGGGATTGTATTCTACCCCATCCCCCCACCGGTATTTTATGAATGAGGATTTTATGTCCTATTTTTAAGTAGGTAAAGAAAAACCTGACATCGATTTCTCTTTCTCCTTTTAATTATTTACCTATACATATTTGACAGTAGATAATAGAGACCATGAAGTTTGATACATACAGATTAAGTACGCCTCGTATGCAACAATAATTTCCGCATTTTTCCCTTATTTAATCTCTATAATATATAAAAATTATATATAAAATAAAACCTAACAAGTAAATAAGGCTTATAATAAAAAGCGTTCATTTTCCACTTATAACTTCCAATGAGGCGTCTAGAAAAAAAACTTCTACTTTATTTTATAGTGACTACTCAATATGACAACAGCGTGTAAAGCATTAAAGGTTCGAATGGACACGACATTTGTGGGTTCGATTATCACTTCTATTCAGGAAATTTATTATATTTTTTATAAATTCTAAAAATGTTCTGATTTCGAACAGTCAATGATTCTAAAATGGAAATTTGTTCAACAGAATAACTGAACACTAGGTTTTCTCTGCCTAATTTCGATCATTTAGATACACTAAAATATCAATTTAAAATTTTTAATTATCAGTAATCTTGTACTCTATAAAATTCGAAATAGTAAACGTATAGTTCATTCATCTAAAGCAAGAGTTGGGCCTTCAAATTCCGTAACTTTTAAACTTCCATACCTAATTATAGTTTAATAATATTATATTAAATTTTAAATGAAAATCATCAATCCATGTCAGTCTACCTGTGATTCCGAAATATACACGAATAATCTTATTAAAATAATTTTATTTAAAGAAAAGGAATATATATATATATATATATATATATATATATATATATATATATATATATATATATATATATATATAAAAACCAGCTCAATGCAATCATTGTCCGTACGCGTGTGCTACATACCACAATCTACTGGAGTGCTATAAATTGTTGTGATGCGGTCCTGCGGTGCGGCTTAGCGACGACGCCGCTGTACGTACAATGTATATCCCGCATATCTGTTCGGATACTTTGCTATGAATATGTCAAATTCTCGACACCAGTTTGACATTAGAAATTCTCTTTAAGTTATTATATAATTTTGAATTTTAACCTTATCAGCCTTATAGCAGTAGGCAAAAAAACCTAGTATTAAAATGTGCAAACTGCGTTCACTTTAGAAGTCCCTATAGCCACTAGTCTTATAAAAATAAAAATAGAATAATTTAAAATATAATCAGATTAGAGTTGAAAAATATGTATATATATGTACGTGTATATATATGTATGTGTATATATATATATATATATATATATATATATATATATAATATATATAACGTTTCTAATAAGATTTGAAACTGTGTCACTATGATGTCTTAAATAAGATTTTATAATAACATTTAAAGTAATACAACAATTAGTTACAAGTATATTTTTTTAATAGATATTATTCAAGCCATGGTTGAGGCCGGGCGCAGTGGGACAGCGTCTGACTGTAAACGATCGGTTGTGGGTTCGATCTCCACTCGGGGGAGTGAATATATTTAAATTATTTTAACTTTATCGCTCTGGAAAAAGACAAAGTGCGGCGTTGAGTTCCACCACTCAACACGCAATGTCTTGAATTCAGTGGAAAGCGAAGTATGGAGTGTCTTGACACTAGGTATTTTCTGTCCACCCTGCGATTCGTGATAAAAACGTGAAGCTAAAAAAGTAATGGTTAGATACTGGAGGCACTAGGCCATTCCAATTAGCATGCTATGGGGAAGGCTTCTCTCCAGCAGCAAACGTCTTCCGGCTGATGATGGTGATGAATGGATAGACCATGTTGAAAAAAAACTTTGAAATAAATGTATGAAGATTATATGTAATACTGTGGTTCTGTCAGACAAATGATTTTGTTAAAATAAATGAAAAATGCCCTTAACACTGCACTGAAATAGAAAACGAGGCCAGTTGTGACGTACTTCAGCAACTGGCTATAAAATGATTTGACTGTGGGTTCAAATCCCATTCGGAAGAATGATTATATTTAAACTATTCTTATTTCCTCACTCTGGTAAAATAGATCGTGGCGTTGAGTTCCGCCAGTTAACTCGCAATGTGTGGAATATGACGGCATTTTTATCCACTGATAATAAACATATTAACGACTTTAATCTATATTTATTTTCTTTTCAAACAATTAAAGAAAAAGCAGTGTCATCCTTTATTCCCCAAAACAGGGTAATCTTAATGTCAAGATGTTCCGTTGACTGCTTTTCGATCGACATCACGACATTACGTGTTGAGTGGCGGAACTCGACGCCGCGCTTAGCCTTAACAGAGCAGAGAAATGAAAATCGATTTTAAATATAATTATTTTCATTAGTGGGATTCAAACCCACATTTACAGTAAGACATTATTCCACTGGACCACGATCACCTCTATTAGCGAGACACAGATAATATCCATAGTAAATTGCAAATTTCCCATTTTAATAAAAAAAATTACAGGAACATTATTAAGTTTATCTTATATTAGTTCTGTTACCATTTCAGCTACATATTGAGTTTTGTATCGCATTTGTCAAATGCTCACGAGGTTTTCCAATTGCTTCTGTTGTTGTGTAAAAGGTTTACTCCAATTGTGTTTCGTTGTTTGTTACTTTATTTTCTAAGACTTTATAGATATTAGTGATAAGTGGAATGGATTTTTTTATTTGATAAGTTATAATTTTAAATTTATATACAATTGTTTGTAAAGTGTTAGAGAGGGAACGAAATAAGGGTTTAGCTCATACATCATGTGTGTTTATTCTTTATTATTTATTTTATTATTTATTATTTATTTTATTATTTATTATTTATTTTATTATTATTTATTTTTTTTATTTATTATTTATTTTATTATTTATTATTTATTATTTATTTTAATATTTATTATTTATTTTAATATTTATTATTTATTTTAATATTTATTATTTATTTTATTATCATTTATTTATTTTTTTTTATTCATCATCATCATCATTCTTCCAATTTGTTGACTGATTTGTTTTGAATTGAACATCTACTAAATATATTAATGTCCTATATAATTTAAATTGTTCTCGAAATGTCTCTAAAGAAGAGAAGAAGTGTCCCAGTAGAGTAGAACAAAGTGTCTAGACACTAGCTTCTCTATAAATACTCTACTATGAAAGAACGAGAGAATGCGTGATTTTCCTTTTTTTTTAAATTTAAAGTATTTCTTATTTCTCCGCTCTGGCAAGATGATCAGGTGATGAACGTGAAGTTGAGTGATTTCAAGTGAAAGGTTTGGTCTGGTGGATAAAGCATAGAGATGAAAATCAAAAATATATAGAGTAAATTAAGAACTCACGCATTAAAAAAAATTGATATTTAAAGTTGCAAAACTCAACACTGCGCTTTGTTTTACTATAATGGAGAAATGAACATAATTTAAATAATTATATTTTTCCACTATTTATTTATTAATATATTTATCACTATTTATTTATTAATTATTAATATATTATACAATTTATTTATTAATTCAATTCAGAATCGAACAAACAACCATCGCGTATACAATCCTGCACTAACCTACTACACCACGATGGTCGTAATAAACAAACATAACATGATACAGGAATTATTTTTATTAGCGTATAATAATTAGAAAAATGGTTGAATTTGTAAAACAAATGTGAATGTTTGAAGTAACTGAGCGGCGTGCGTTATAACTCGCTTCCTTTAGTAATGTTCGAATGTTGTAACTGTACGCGTTGTTGAGTGTGACATGTGATGGTTTAAGTGTGATTTAGTTCATATAGCTCACTAGAGAATAAACCAAATGTCAAGATACTCCGTTCTCCACTTTATGCCGAAAATCGAGATTTATTAATATAATAATTTTATTGGAATGACTTATTTGTGTCCATTGAAAATAAATAAAGGTTAAATAAAATTTCATATTAACAACTTTTGACAAGAACGCTAGCTTTTTTTTCCAAAATATGCTGGATGTTATATACTCAAAAATATATATATTATTTTATACTATATTCAATTTTTTTTATTAAACTGAAAAGCTTACTAATTATTGTATTCATATATGTATTTTCTAATATACTTATATATATGTATATTAGAAAAACACACACACACATATATATATATATATATATATATATATAACCAAACTTTACATGAAGTACTCAAACCTACATATTGTTCTATATTTAATGCTAATGCAGTAGCACGTGCGTTCTGACTAAACCAAATGGTGGTAATAACATCTCTGACTACGCTCTCGATACACTAAAGATTTGTGTTTAAAATTTGGTCTTATTTTAGCTTTACAGGCGGTAACGTACGTCAGGCGTTACTCGGCCAATGCTTCTTACATCGACGCCATCGTTAGAAATTGATCTTCGCTGTGAATTATTGAATTCCAATACAAAACACGGGAGTGTTTCTGTTCTGGATCTCTTTCGCGTATCCTGGATTCTGAACGCGTATTTCGGATTTTGTATACGGTATCCCGGATTTCGGTGTGTGTTTAAAGTGAGAAATGGATTACGACTCGCTGATTTACTCCCAAATCGCGAACTATTATGATGAATTGGTAAGTTTCATTATTTGTTATTATAATATAGTCCGGTCGTAGCGCAGTGGGACAGCGTCCGACTGTAAATGCGATCGGTTGTGGGTTCGGTCCCCAGTCGGAGGAGTGATTATATTTAAATTATTTTCACTTCCTCGCTCTGGTAAAAGTCAAAGCGCGGCGTTGAGTTCCACCACTCAACTCGCAATGTCTCGAATTCGGTGGAAAGCGAAGTACGGAGTGTCTTGACACTTGGTACTTTCTATCTACCCTGCTGTGCGGGATAAAAGCGTGTGGCTGAAAAACAATATAGTTTGGTCTATTTCTAAGAATGGACAGGATATAAGACTTTGTGTACAGCGAAAGTTAGTGGCACGTCACTCTGATATTCTCCTAATGTTTAATTTGAAAGCATTAAAGATGGAAGGCGGAACTTAACATCACTATTTGTATTAGAGTTAGAAAAAATTCTGATTAAAAATTTTTCAAGGATTGAGAATCGAATCGAGCAACCAACGTATGTACAAACGATGTATATAGAAATTTATGCATTTATTGAAATGTATTTTTTTTCTATATATAACTATAATGTGTAATGAATTAAATATATTTGTATATTTGTGTAGGCATACGTATTTTTTATATTTTATTTTATATATCTATATCATATAGCAAAGCGGATAACGGAGTGTTATAACTCTGGATTCTCTCTGGCTACCCTGATGGTGAACGTGAAACTAACATAATAACTAAGTCGTGATGTCACCTGAATTAACCTATTTAATTTATTTATCGAATTCAATATATATGTATATATACGTTAAAATAAAGCTTTTACACGCGTTTTTGATAATGTAAATCGACTTGTCATACAAAAGATCGTTTTTAAAGTTAAATATACAATACAAAACCAGGAAAATTCCACACTTTCAACCTATTAGAGCATAGAATTTGTTAAAGTAACTGTTTATATAGAGAAATAATATAGAAATTTTTTATATTATACTACACACACTTATATATGTTAGATAACACTTTAGTTAAAAGTGATACATACTTTATAAATGTTACAAGTATTTTACTTGTCAACAATACCTCTAATTTATAGTATTCCCTGTAATTAATTCGAACCTAGAGCAATCGCGTTTGATTTCAAACAAAAATTATAATATTCTTTATTCTGTTTACAACCACTTTAGAATCGTCAATCAAGACAAGTGTCAGTATTGTCAGTCCAACAGGAAACTACCACCGGCTTGGAAGTCATTCCTGTTGAGAGGAAAACGTAGAAATATAAATAAAATATATTTTTTCTATATTAATAACGTCATAAAATATCAAAAGTATGTTTTAATTTATGATATTCAGCATATTTAAAGTAATGAATGTTTTCGCTCATTAATCTTTCAGCGCGAACGATTTGTCATAAATATGTGAGGACAGATGTTATTGCCAGATTATAAAATGTATTATTTTGATTGTCATATTGACATTTGTTTATTATTCAGCTTCACGCTTCATCCGGCATGGTAGAGTATACAGGGACAACCTAGTGTCAAGACCCTCCGCTGCCTGTTTTCTGCCCGAAATCCAAACATTGCGTAGTGGTTGGTGAATTGAACACCGCGCTTTTTTTTAATTTTTGTTATTGTTATATATATAGTTTTGGTTATTTATCTGGTATTTTAAGCTATATGCTACTTTCAACTAAACGTTCCAGTTTATTGTAGATTTGATTAGTTAAAATTTTTGATTTGATAAAGGCATAAGTAGGATCTATGCCATGGCCGGTCGTGGCGCAGTGTGACAGCGTCTGACTGTAAACGCGATCGGTTGTGGGTTCGATCCCCGCTCGGGGAGTGATTATATTTAAATTATTTTCACTTCCTCGCTCTGGTAAAGACAAAGAGCGGCGTTGAGTTCCACCACCCAACACGCTGTCTCAAATTCGGTGCAAAGCGAAGTACGGAGTATCTTGACACTAGGTACTTTCTGCCTACCCTGCTATGCGGGAAAGCGTGAAGCTAAAAAAAAGGATATATGCTATATATTAATTTTACCCCACCTATTAAGGTCGTGGTACAGTGGGACGATGTGGGAGTGAGTTCGACCAAACTAGATGGAATGATTTTATTAATTATTTGCATTTCCTTGCTCCGGTAAGACAGAGCGCGACGTGAAGTTCTACCACTTAACACGCAATGTATCGATACCGGCGAAAAGAGGAGTACAGTGTGTGTTGACACTATGTAATTCCAGCCTACATATGCGGGATGAAAGAGTGGCGCTAAAAATATTTATCTTCAACATTTTGCCATATTAGTAAACAAAATCTAGTAATTTTAAAATCACCTATCTCCCACCACGCCCTCTTTATCCGCTAGGAATAAATCATGAAGTTAAATCACATTAGATACATATTTATTGTTTTTTTTTCCGAATTCGAGACATTGCGTGTTGGGTGGTGGAACTCAACACCGCTCTTTGTATTTCCCAGAGCGAGGAATTGAAAATAATTTACGTATAATCACTCCAACGAGTGGGGATCGAACACACAACCGGTCGCGTTTACAGTCAAACACTGTCATACCGCGCCACAACCGGCCTCTATATTCTATTTATTGTTCTTTTGTAATATAAAACCAGATTTTATTAAGAACATTAAAACTATGAAATAAATTGAATTTTCACAACATTTTTAGCTAATGCTTTGAAAATAACAGTATCGTTTCATTATTTATTTACGTAACTCTAAATCACAAGAGCTAAAACATTTAAAAACACTTAAAATATAATACATTAAATATTTACAAACTACAAAAAAAAAAACTGTACAGAAACTAGAAAGAGTGAAAGTGTAAAAGACGTAGTATAAATTGGGATTGTTTATGTCAAAAATGGTTTACAACTTTAGTTCTTATTGCTTTGGGATAAAGTCTAAATTTGCATACAAATAAATTATTAGCTTACATTTTAGGTTTAATTCAGGGTCGCAGAATATCCTGATATTATGCGGTGTATAAATATAGGTTATTTAGCGCTTATCTTTACTTTATATGTTACTTGCAGTGTAAAGCTTATCGAGTGTAGTATTACGTAGTATTACGGTGAAGTAAAAAAAGTAATTTTACGATAAAATCCATGTTTTATTATTTTTGTAAGTATACTCAATTTCATTTCTCCGTTCTGGTAAGACAAAGCGCGGCGTTGTGTACACCGTACAATACGTAATTTACTGATTTTGGATGGTGAACAATCAACGGAGCATCTTGATATTAGATGAGAGAAGCTCCATACACTTATGGTCCATATGAATTGAGCAATGTTTTCGAAATGAGTTCTATATTTTTGGACCTAATTATCGTTTTTGTTTATGAATACACTCCATGGTTTACTTCCATCATATTTAATTATTAGGCGGAACTTACCATGGTTCGTCTTTTTCACAACTGACGTAATGTTTATGTAATATTAATTTTAACCCAATAGAGGCCGGTCGTGTTGCAGTGGGACAGCGTCCAAATGTAAACGTGATCGGATGTGGGTTTGAACCCCACCTATGATTAAATTTAATTAATTTTTACTTCCTCGCTCTGGTAAGACAAAGTGTGGCGTTGAGTTCCAACACTCAACACGCAATGTCTCGAATTCAATAGAAAGCGAAATACAAAGTGTCTTAACACTATGTACATATTTTCTGTCTACCCTGCTATGCGGAATAAAAAACGTGAACCCAATACCATTGCTGATAGCCAAACATTTCCCACTCATCATTCAACTACAATAAAGTGGGCTTGTAATAAATTTGTAATGCTTAAAACACGTAAAACCATCGTCACACATGATATTTCTCGACTAGTGGCGGATTGCTGTCGCATTAGACTATGCGGGAGATGATGTATGGAATGTGAGTCTGCATACCAACCTAGTTACCTAATAACTTTACAATATTAAACTTGACGTGGAGGCTTCAAAAATAAAGGAAAACACAATTTCTACTAGCATAAGGAAATGTTTTTTGATTTACGTATTAAATTTTTTACATTTAGTTATTAAATTATTTAAAAAAATAGTCTATTGGATTAAGACAAAGTACGGCGTTGAGTTCAGACGAAAATCAGAGAATGAAGTGTTTTGACATTAGGTTGTCCTAACTTACTCTGTACATTATAAAACACTGTACTCTTAGCTGTAGTGGAATTCATCAAAATTCATCGACGCAACCGGAGGTAGAACTGGATTAGTGGTCAGAGCGCTTAGACGGTTTCCAAGAGACGCGAGTTCGAATCCTGCTGCGTTATATATAGACATATATATATATATATATATATATATATATATATATATATATATATATATATATATATGTGTGTGTGTGTGTGTGTGTGTGTGTGTGTATGTGTGTTTGTAAGATAGATTACAAATTTTAATTAAACTTTTATATAAACGGAAATAAAATTTGTAAAACATAATTGAAGGTGGAAATGAAATTTAAATGTAATTTTAGATAATTTATTAAATTAAATAATCATTTCTTGAATTGTTTCAAATATATTAATTAAATGTAGCACTTAATCAGATGATAAATACGTTTAAAACGTCATAAGTGCCCAATTTGGAGTAACAAACCAAGGCGTTGAGTTCCGCCGTTCAATGTTACGTTTAGAATTCAAGCTGAAAAAAATTATTTAATACTTACTCTGGAATCTAAAAACTATATATTTTTTCAATTAATAAGCAAAAATAATATATAGTTAATTTCTAACAACCCTACAACGCAACATCAAATATCGTACGTGTGTAACTCATTGTCCGAGATACCTACTAATTATCAAACTGATAAATACTATCTAATTGGGTACTGTAATAGAATGAACCTTGTATTAGAATTCTTTAGGTAGGTTGCAAATAAACACAGCGGTATACTTTTAACACCTAAATTATTTCTACACTATAATCGATATCTGGACTAGCCAAAGCGCAAACAGGGAATCCTTGACACCAATCATTCAATAAATATATTTTATAAAATTAATCAAATCAACAACTATATTTTACAAGTACATCAATTGATTGAAGTAAATTTAGTCAAATCAAATGAGTTTACAATAAAGTTTAATAAATAAACAATAATTTCATGTTAAAAAGTAATAACATAACACACTAATGCTAGCACTTGGAATTATTACATATTTGAAAATTATACTGATTTTATTCAAGAATTTTAATGGAAATATACGTTATTTTAGCTTCACGCGTTTTTTCCGAATAGCAGGGTAAATAGGAAATACCTAATTTCAAGACACTCCGCACACTTTTCACTGAATTCTGTGAATATTGTGAGTTGAGTAGCGGAACTCAACGCCACACTTTGTCTTACCAGAGTGAGGAAATGTAAATATAATCTCTCCTCGAGTGGTGGTTTATAGTCAGACGCTTTCCCACTATACGATATAGTGATAAAGCACTCCGTTTTTCGTTCTTTTTGATACATGCACGTTCATTGATGGGATTATGTCTGATAATAATTTGTTGTGGAATACTCTAATTATTTTTTTAAATAACTTTGGAACTATATTAAATAATAATAAATAAATTTGATACGTGGCATTTTGAAATGATTATGAATTTACAAGGATTTCAGAAGGAATTGAACATATTACCATCGCGTTAATACTTAGAGACGGTAAGACTGTGCCAACCTGACCTCTTTTTCTCTTTTAGTATCTGGCCTTTTATTGACGTACAAATATTTTTTAAATGAAACTATTTAACCGGATTAATTGCGTCTATTTTGGTATTCGAAAATACATTTTTGGACAGGCAGTCTACCTGTGACCACGGACTACTGTAAAGTGTTCGAAACGTCAGGTGTCCAAAAATGTATTTTCGAATACCAAAATATACGCGATTAATCCGGTTAAATAGTTTCATTTAAAATGTATAAAAATCGCGAAAATCAAAGATCTTATTATGTACAAATATTTATTTTATTTGTTATATATTTCTTATTACATATTATATTAATCAACCATTTTTTTACAAATGAATAGCATTTGTAAAAAATTATACGTTTAAAATAAATTATAAATACGTATTAATATTTGGTGTTAAGCTCAGCACACAACAAATATATATTAATCCAACCGGATTAATCGCGTCTATTTTGGTATTCGAAAATACATTTTTGGACAGGCAGTCTACCTGTGACCACGGACTACTGTAAAGTGTTCGAAACGTCAGGTGTCCAAAAATGTATTTTCGAATACCAAAATATACGCGATTAATCCGGTTAAATAGTTTCATTTTAATTAATTGACTGTTAATATATTAATATATTGGACGGGCTGGATGAGGGTTGCGGAGGACCGGGATGTTTGGCGCAAACTTGGGGAGGCCTATGTCCAGCAGTGGACTGCAATTGGCTGACGATACGATACGATACGATTGTAAAAAATCATAGAATTTTTTTCTGCTGTAATTGTAATATTTTAAAAGTTTGTCTTCATGTGCAAAAAAAGATCTTTTAATGAAATGCAACAGTCGATTGTAAACGCTGCGGGTTCAATTCTCATTCCGAGAAATGATTACATTTAATTTTTTCTTGTAAGTCAAAGCACGGTGTTAAGCTCAGCACACAACAATGTCTTGAATTCGGAAACAGCGCAAATCAGAGAAAAAAGTATCTTGACACTACCTTGTCTCTTAGTATCATGCTATTCGAGATAAAGGGTGTAGCTATAAAAAATATACTATAAAGAAACGCTCTACCTCATGTTGCAACGTTACTAACAATTAGGTATATTTTTATAATTTTTATTGCCTCCTTGATACAACATTCAATGTGTACTCTAAACAAGATGCTTTAAAAGTATTTATAACGCACCTATAGAAATTACGATACGCAGATGTTCTAGACGTTTTGCTGCTGACTAATTATATTTAAGTACTTAATAGAGTTCGCTACGGATTCCTGTTTCGTTATATATCAATTTATACTTCTATCTGTCTGTGATACCTGTAATGTATTTAGTTGCTCGTTTTGGTTTTATAGTAGGAATTAAAATTTGTAGGATAAAGCCGGTAAAGAATGAGTCAGAAATATACATTATATTATATATTATTATTTTTTTTTAATTTATTATTTATTTAGAAAAAAAAAATTTATACTCTTGAAAGAACTTAGTGCTAAACGGAGTGTCTTCCGTTTATTGCTTTCTACTCAACATCGAGACGTTTCTAAACTCAACTTGGTTTTTCTTACCAGAGTGCAAATCTCTAAATATTTTTTTTAGCTTCACGCTTTTTATCCCTCATAGCAGGGTAGACAGAAAGTATCTAGTGTCAAGACACTCTGTACTTCGCTTTCTGAATTCGAGACATAACATATTGAGTGATGGAATTCAACGCCACATTTTGTATTACTAGAGCGAAGAAGTAAAAACAATACAAATATAATCACTCCCCTGAGTGGGGATCGAGCCCACAACCGATTGCGTGTACAGTCTGATGCTGTTCCACTGTGCCACTACGGGCCTGGTAAGACAAAGTGCGTCGTTGAGTTTTAACACTCAACATGTCTCGAATTCGGTGGAAAGCAAAGTAGGGAGTGTATTGACACTAGGTACTTTCTGTCTACCCTTCTATGCGGGATACAAGCGTGAAGCTAAAAAAAAACATTTAAAGAAAATGGCTTGTCTAAAAATGTTTTTGAGTACAAGGAGACCATGAGTGACTTTTAAGAACATATTCGTATCACCAATACTGCAAGGGATCTTAGCGTTTAGTGCTGTGTTGTCTCTGACTATCCTGCTAAGGATAAAGCTTGAAGCCAAAAATTTTTTTATCCTGAATTTCAACATTTTAAACATTAAATAATCAAAAAATTAAAAAATCTTTATGAAAACAAACTATATTAGAAATATGCAAAAAACAAAATGATTTTTAAAAAAATTGAAATATTAGTTCTCACTTGTCGGAAATATTTACCTTTCATTTATTTTTTTTATATTGACAATAAAATTTTTGAAATTCATAATTCTTCATACACACTTTTTGATGCCGCATAGAAGCGTAGACAGAAAGTACCTAGTGTTAAGACACTCCATACTTTCCACGGTATTCGAGGCATTACGTATTGAGTGGTGGAACTCAACGCCGCACTAAGAAATAATTGCATTCAAATCATGCTATACACGCATGATTTGAATGCAATGCAATGATTTTCGACTTAAGCACAAGATATAATATAACGCAGACCGAATTTCTATTTTTGTTTTTAAAGTCGTAAATAATCCATTCGGTGTAGAATCGTATGCGTACGCGATATAAATAGCTATAATACATACAGTAATATATCAGACGTGCATTGAGCTGTAGTGTTATGGATTTATTATTTACCATTCTAATTATAAGTTTTAAATGGGAAGTACGGAGTGTCTTGACACTAAGTACTTTCTGTCTACCCTGCTATGCGAGATAAACGCGTGAAGCTAAGCACTTTGTCTTACCAGAGCGAGGAAGTGGAAGTAATTTAAATATAATCATTCCTCGAGTGGGAATCGAACCCACAACCGATCGCGTTTATAGTCAGATGCAGTCCCATTACGCCACGACCAACCTCAGTGACAGAGTCTGATTGTAAATGCGACTGGTTGTAGATTCGAACGCACTAAGTGAAATATAATGTATGTATGTATATATTTCTGTATGTATGTATGTATGTATATATTTCTGTATCTATATATCTATAAAATTATAATTTATGTATTTATAGTATGTAAATATTAGTTTTTTTATATAATATATTTTGTTTTTTTATAAATTTTTATTATGTTTATAAGTTATATACACAAATTACCTAAGCTCGCCTGTAAGAGATCGCTTTAAGCGATAAGGCCGCCTTATTGCTCGCTATTTTTAATTATTTCTTTTTTAATATTTACTATTTTTAAAGTGTTATTCCACACTTAGGATTAGAAAACATCTTTGAAAAAACGTATAAAAATTTGAACGCAGCGGGATTCGAACCCGCGCCTCTTGGACACCGTCCAAGACTGGGACTTGGACGCTGTCCAAGAGGCGCGGGTTCGAATCCCGCTGCGTTCAAATTTTTATACGTTTTTTCAAAGATATTTGTTTTTTGTTATTTATTTTTTGTGTGTAATAAAGTACATTTGTATTATATATAATATTATTATAGTATATTTTTATTATATTTTAATAATGAACACACTAAGTGCACCTAAATAAGATTGTTTAAATAATTTTACATAACTCGCTGCGATAAGACGAAACTCGGCGTTAAATTCCGTTAATAAGCATGCAATGTCTCAAATTTGGACAGAAAGCGATGACTGACTGTGGTTTGCGGGACAGAGCAGAGTGGAGTATTATAACACTAGGAAATCCATCATACTACATTATAAATAGAAATTCTTCGAATCCGTGAAGTAGTAATGGATGATTGAACTAATAAATCCTGCAATGTTATTTTAACATGCACATGTATCTGGTTTTGACGATAACAATATTTTTGTCGTATAAAACCTTTTTCCGAACGGTGTACATTCTAACACTAGATAGAAATAGTATGGAAAATTTTCAATGAAAATGTTAAAAAAAAATCATTCTAAATAAAAACAGGAAATGTATTATATTTAAAGATATTGTTAGTTAAATTAATTTTTTTTAAATGTATTAAAAAAAATTAATAAGTGATTTTATGAATGGCAAGCAAGTTTTTCACATTGCAAAATAGAAGTAACCTTGGAGATAAATGTTGAACCTTCCTCTTTTTTGAAGAAATAAATCAGCTTCACGCTTTATCTTAGTTACTGGGGTAGTCAGTGAAATCATTATCTGTTAGTTTTTTTAGCTTCACGCTTTTATCCCGCATAGCAGGCTAGACCAGAAGTACCTAGAGTAAAGGTATTACGTACTTGCCTTTCCATCGAATTCGAGATATTTCGTGTTGAGTAGTGGAGCTCAACGCTGCACTTTATCTAACCAGAGCGAAGAAGTGGATATAATTTAAATATAATCACTCTCCTGAGTGGGAATCGAACCCCCAAACCGATCGCGTTTACACTCAGACGCTGTTCCACTGCGCTGCGACCGGCCTCGTTTGTTATTTAAAAGCTAATAGTTCTGTATTACCTTAATCAAGTTCAAGATAGTCTTCAGTCAAAAGAGTGTCTTGATTATAATTTCGGGCGGAAATCAATCAACGGAGTGTCTTAACACTAGGTTGTCTCTGACTATCCTGCTTCATTGTATAACATTAACAAACTAAGAAATTAAATAAAACACATTATCAAAGTAAAGCTTATTCATATATAAAATTATAGTAAACCTAAAGCTTTAATACAACATGAATGAGTAATGGTACGCCATTCATAGGAAACTCAATTAATTATCGTATATTACGAAGTGGTAATCAGATTCATAATAAAGATAATTCTGTTTTCACCGATAATTGCTTCAACACACCCAATATTTATTTTTAATTAAATATATTGTATGAACTTTTTGCTGTATACAAAAGTTATTTTTATTTATTTCAAATTCATTTTTTTTTTTGAAATTCAATTTCATTTTTTGATTTGAAGTCTATGTCAATACTATTGAAATTCAAAATGATGAAGTTTGCTGACAAAATTATTTTGGAATTCAAAAACTATAAAATATTGACAAGATATATATGACATTTTTGAAAATAATCCTAAGTGTGGAATAACATTTTAAAAATAGTATTAAAATATTAGATAGCTCATAGATTATATTAAAAATAAATTAGAAGTAACATGTGTTCAAATATTTACAAAATCCGAATGTTACCTTTCTCCTCTAGCTATATATATATATATATATATATATATATATATATATATATATATATATATATATAAAGGATACAAAATTAAAAAAATCTGCTCAAGTGCAAGTTAAAGTCGTGCACGAAGGTTTCTTTGTCATTATCTTTAAAAAGGGAAAAAAATCACGTCTGTTGTATGGGAGATATATTCATATTTCTTTTATTTTAATTAAATTATTTATTGTTTTAGTAGTTACTTTAAAAATAAATAATTCTATTAAACGGATAATCGCGTATATTTTGGTATTTAATAATACATTTTTGGAAACCAGACGTTTCGAACACTTTACAGAAGTGGTTACAGGTAGACTTAGGTGGCATTTCTTAACAGACAAATGTGTAAAAATCGAGAAAGACAAAGATCTTATTCGATTTTTGCTTCTGTTTCTTGTTATAGCGAAAACAGAAATACATCATCAGTGCAAATTTCAACTACCTAACTATAACGGTTCATGAGATACAGCCTGGTTACAGACGGACAGCAAAGTCTTAATAATATACGATTGTTTCTATACGTACGAATCTCACTCGGGGGAATGATTATATTTAATATATTAATGTATTCATTTTCCTAAGATAGAGCACGGCGTTGAGTTCCGCCTCAGTTTATAATAAATTTATTACCACATTGTCTTCACTTAGCAAAATGCAACAATCTGAAAATAAAAAAGGCTAAATATATAATATTAAGCATCATTTTTATATGTCCCATAATTTATCACTCCCCTTGTACCTGTCAGGGTGTGATTCAATACTCTCCCGTCCCACTTCGTACTAACAGGCACGTGTGAGTGAAGTTTCTTGATATAAAATACCTTGTAAACATCTTTGATAAATGTAGTAAATACAGTATAGGGAATATATATACTAATAAAACAGCTTCACAAGATAAAAAATAGTGTCTAAACACTCCGTTCTCTTCTCACCGCCTGAATTTGAGACATTGTGTGTGGTAGCGGATTTAAACACTGCGCTTTGTTACCAGAGCAGACAAATGTAAATAATTGAAGTAAGGTAATTCAACTAACTGCCAAATATAATTATTATGAAATAATAATAATCAATAATATGAATAAAATTTTCAATGGATTTTAAAATATTCAGTTTAGGGGCAGTATATAAACAAATTACAACGTTACATTATAATTATAAGATTATTAAACGTTCCATTTCACGTTTTCTCTGAAAAATTGTTGTCTTAAAAATATAATAAAAAAAAACATTAATAAAAATCTAACATAACGTCCCAAATAGCTAAGGGTTTAAATTAAGAAATATCTGTCCAATATCACGGAACGGTGACTGTCTCGAACCCAAACATCTTTGTACGAGCTTTGCTGCATTGCCAAGTGACATCAGCAATTTCATAGAAAATATTAATATTTTGAAACTAAAATAAATTATCCAATTTTCTGCGTAACGTTAGAAACAAGTTTGTTCTTTCAGCTTAACGCTTTATCCCCCAAAACGGGGTAGTCGGAGAAAACCTAACATCAAGGTACTCCGTTGTCCGATTTCTACCTGAATTCCATACATTAGTTGCTGAGTGGTGAAGCTTAACGCTGCACTTGGTCATCAGGGCGGAAAAGTGTAAATTAATTAAATATTTTCATTGATCCGAATAGGAATCGAACCGACTGCCTTGTGAAGAGACTGTCCCTTTGCGACACAATGGCATATTTCCTTTTATATATGAAGAAGAATGTAAGCGAATTATTCTTAATTTTCCAATGGAAATCTTTGAATTCAAAGTAAAGAGAAGACGGACTTAGCAATGACCCGACGTTCCAAGAACGACAAGGAATTTACCAATAATATTTCTTAAGCAATTTCACAATTATTTCATCAATTTGAATATTCGATTGCAAGATCGCCTAGCTAAAGAACTGGGGCAGATGCCATCGACTATTTTTGTTTTTTTGCTTTGCAGTATTGTGTTGACAAAGGACAAACTTTATTCGAATTTTTGACTACTGTTAGAACGTTAGAAACGGCGGACCTTAACGCCGTATTTACCAAAAATATTTGAAATAAAATCATTAACCTGAACACATTGGAAGGTATTTTGTTATAAACCTATTATTAAGCCTCGATATTTTTCGAAGGATTGATAATAATTTAAAATAATATATAACATTTTTTTCCAAATAGTCAAATCATAACTAGCTTTTATTTCACTTTACATCTCAGAGATTTTAATTAAGTTTTAATTGACATATAGCCTAAAGGTGTTTACATTACTTGTATATCATGCGATTTATCATAGTAAACGTAAGATTTAATCATAGACATGTCGATACGTCCACTCCTAGCGTTTATTTAATAAAAACGTCATGTCGGCAAATAACAGGCGGATGGGTATTGATTAGGACAGTAAGCAATGGGCGTCCTCGCCGGAACAATTCACAAGCCAACGCGTGTGCTCCTATAAGGCAATATAAGTAATTTGACTTTATCGTATATATCTATCAGATAATTGAAATTCAAATATAAGACAAAATGCGGCGTTAAGTTTCGCCATTCAACACACAATGTCTTGAATTCAACGGATCGCAAAGTACAGAGTGTCTTGACACTAGGTACTTTCTGTCTACCCTGCTACGCGGGATAAAAGCGTGAAGCTTAAAAAAAATACAAGCAAAATAATTTTTAAATATTCATACAAAGTATAATATTTTTTAAAATATTATTCTAAACTCGGTATGAAACAAAAGAATCGAAAAAATACCCAGTAACTTACTCAATCGTTCACTACTTGCGGAAAATTTCTTATTTGTTTGTTTTGTGGAATATTTTTGGTGTGTTCAGAACTTAAATTACTTAAAATTTCCGTAGAGTTTCTCAGTTTTTCTTAGAGTATACAAAAATATTGCTATATCTATTTTAAATACTAACTAAACATACAATCATCTCCCTAAAAGGACAAAATCGTTATATAGTGAAACAGGTTCCGACAAATCATCCGAAAGCTGTGGAGTTAAACCCCGTAGTAATATATTTCATTTACAAATACTTGAATTCCTCCGGTTTGTTAAGACAAAACGTGGCGTTATGTTCCGCTATTTAACATGCATATATTTTTTGCCTACACAATTATAGACGGGAAACCCAATTATGTAATATTTACACATACCTATATATTTACATATATATGTTACTCATACATATAATTGTGTATTAGGTAATCATGGCGCAGTGATTCGCATCTGACTTTAACCGCTATTAGTTGTGAATTCGATTCTGGTCGGAATGATTACATTTAAAATAAAAAAAACGCACATAGGCTTCGCTATTTACCATGTACCCTCGGTTACGGACAGTCAACGGAGTGTTGTATCACATTGATTGTGTTTGATTACCTTGGTATGCGGGATAGAGCGTGAAGCTGTATTTTTTTTAATGAATTATCCCATCCCCTGACTTACGCCACGTACACAAATAGGTGCGGTTCACGCTATCTACAACGTATATCGTTCGAGCCGTCGGCCCTGTAATTGATTGATACGTCCACCTCGAGACCCGATTGAAAACTGTCAGTTACTCTTAAGAAGCCACGTCAAGGCCTAAATTGCTCCTTGAAGTTAGAAGTTAAAAAACTTGGATCATGATTATAATCTGTAAGGTGGAACCATCGTGGCACAATGGGGTAGCGTCTGACTGTAAACGCGATTGGTTTCTAGTTCAGTTCCCCCTCAGGGGAATGATTATGCTTAAAATATTTTTTATTTTTTTGCTCTGATTCTTAACAAAAGCGAGGCGTTCAGCGCCGCTACTTAATATCTCGATTTTAGATGGAAAATATTCAATGGAGTGTCTTAACACTAGATTCTTTTTGTTCACTCTACTATACAGGATGCAAAGTGAGAAGCTGACTATGTTATTTTTATTTAAATTTAATATAACATATTAAATTTAATAATATATTTAATATAATATAATATATTTAATATAATATAATATATTTAATATAATATAATATATTTAATATAATATAATATATTTAATATAATATAATATATTTAATACCACATATGAGTGTTGTTTGTATAGTTTTTTCTTCATTATCATTTATGGATAACTATATTAACACAAATGTTTAAATACAACTAAACTAATACAACGTAATATTGTTACATGTGATTACTAACGAGCTGTTATAATAACTTTGATAGAATATCATTCTTCATTAGAAAATTTCACGCTTATTCTCACAGTACTAACAGCCTACATTCAACCTACATTCGACACTCCCTTCTATTGAATCTGTGCCAAGACACTCTGTTCTGTCTTTTATAAGAATATTATTTCATTTAAGGTAACTTCACGCATTATCTCCGTATAACCGAATAGACAAAACTAGGTAGTTTCTGATTATTCTGCTGACAAGACACTTTCCGCGTGAAATCAAGACTTGCGTGCGTGCAACTTTGCGTGTTGAGTGACGAACTCAACACCGCGTTTTGTCTTACCAGAGCGGAGAAATGGCAATAAATTTATAATAAAATCATTTCCCTGAATGGGAATCGAACCTACCACCAATCTCATTCTCAGCAGACGTTGTCCCACTGCGCCCCAATGGTCTCTAATTAAAGTTAGAAATATTTTTGCGGATCTGATCAGATAATGAATGATTAATACCGCGGTACTCACTTTAGAGCCCCATGCAATATTAATTTAAAGAAAAAAACAAAATTGATTATAAAATTGAATATTTTCAACATAATCTACAAAATGAAAAATGTATGAAATTAAAGTTAACTAAATATCTAATTGTTTACTTATGTTGATTTATATTTGTGGTTTAAATAATGTGAGTTTTCAAGTAAGCCGAAATGCTTTTAAATGCTTAAGGGTTAAAATTTAGTAAATCATATTGTCTATTAGGTTTCATTTTCATTATATTCCACCACTCAACACGCTTGTCTCGACTTCGGTGGCGAAGCGAAGTACGGAGTGTCTTGACACCAGGTGCTTTCTGTCTACCCTGCTATGCGGGATGAAAGCGTGAAGCTAAAAAAAATATTTATTATATATCAGAGTGGCCAGGATGGATTTATTGTTAAGACACTGCGATCTCTACTTTCTCTCCTAAATCGAGACGTAGACTTTGTCTTACGCTTTATCCCGTATATATACATAGGATGGGTAGTCAGAGACAATCTAATGTCAAGACACCCCGTTGACTGCTTTCTGTTCGGAATTTTGACATTGACTCCTAACCAATCATGTTCACAATCACAAGTATCTTAAAGTGACCCGATAACCTTAATCCACACGCTTTTTCCCGCATAGTAGTACTTAGAGTCAAGACACTCCCTACTTAGATTTCCGCCGAATTCGAGATATTGCGTATTAAGTGGCGGAACTCAACGCCACGCTTTATCTAACCAGAATTATTATAATCATAGCGCTGAGTGGGAATCAAATAACAAATAGCGTTAACAGCCAAACACTGTCCCACTGCGCTACTGAGGCCAATACCTTAAATTTGTTATAAAATAAGTAATTTTCGAAGTCAAATTAGATCGCTTTTCCAAAAGCGTTCACTTTGAATCAAAAAATCACAGCGAATTAAAGACTGGATAATTGAAGTTTCATCATGTGCTACTCGATACAGATTCGTACACCGAGCGCATGTTGAAAGCAATTAAAACGACGCCCAGTGTAAGTCAATTAGTTTTTCTATTTTAAAAACATATCTATATTTATTATATTGTTATTTATTTAATATTGTATTCCTGAGTTTTGTACTTGTAGGTTTTGCGTTTAGGAAAAATCAAAATATATAGGAATTTATATAATAAAGTAATTATAATTATCATCGTACAAGATATCGGAGAATACTTCAGTTGACTAAACCCAGTATCGATGATACTATAGAAAGATCACCTTAAAAATGAAATATACAAAAAGATATGTATGAAGACGCTTATGATTGTAGAGGAGGCGAAAGAAGTATGCTACTACCGTAGAGTAGGGTTTGCGCTACACTCTACCTAGGTATAAAGTGTAAAGCTAAAAAAAAACAGTTATTGGCAACACGACATGTATATTTTTTCAACCATTTTTCATTATTTACGTTACTTAGTTGTTTTTAAAGAAAAAAAAACCGATTAATTTTCATGAAAATATAAAAATTGTGTTCGTAGAAAAATATACCCTTTTTCCATATTTACACAAAAACGAGACATTGACTTAAAAACAAATAACATGTAACGCAGATATAAAATCGTACAAAAATTGAGCATACGCAAAAGCCATTTGCATATCGACTTAACATTAAGCGTTTAAACACGTTTCGTTCGCGAAATTGAATCTAAATACAATGTAATAGATTACAATATTGCTTGCTCCATAAAGTCCGATGAGTTGATAACTCCGAACGGGTCTTTCAAAATCTGAAGCGAAATAAAAAGCTTGGCCCCTATTATGCGGTTACAATGGCTCTCAGTGAAAAGTAGCCGGAAAGCATCTGCAACATAATAATAAAATGTAACTGCGAAAGGTATTCGGATAAAATTTTATTGTGTGCCATCGACAAAAGATCGTCGTAGACAAAAGTCGTGAGGGAATAGCTGGTGGGCTAGGATATCACACGTTATGGTGATTTTAATGGGTTTTCGACCAAACTATGGTTGATCGAGACCATATTTCAATACTCTACGAAAGATAAATTGTAGATATACACTATATAGCAGAGAATCTTAAGTAGGCATAGAGAGCTCAGTGCTAATGCCCAGTATTCACTTTCCACTGTAAGAAATTACGACTTCTCTCATATTGGTTACGTCATGCTTTTCTCAGAGTAGACAGAAAATACCTAGTGTCAAGATATTCCGGTTTCCATTGGATTCGACACATTACATATTAAGTGTTGTAACTCAATACCGCTTTTTGTCTTACCATAATAAAGAAATGATAAAATAATTTAAACTTAACCACTCTCCGGAGTGAGAATCGAATCCAAAACGCATTGCGTTTACTTTATAAGTCAGACGTTATCCCATTGCGCCACAACGGGCTTTAAATGTAAATAATTTCAATATGAACTAGAGAATTCATCCAGTTTAGTACAGTACTAAGATTTCGTCCACTAAGAGAATCGAACACATAACCATTATATTAATAATCGTAAACTTGGAACATGTGCGGTGATAGCTATCTGATAAGTTTTTGCCTATTTACCTGATAAATGTATATATATATTTATAATTATATTATATATTATATATTATATATATATATATATATATATATATATATATATATATATATATATATATAATATATAATATAATTTTATCTGAGTTTCGTATTTCAATCCATGTTTTATTTATTTGTCTTGTAAGAAGTAGACTGTAATTGTGAAAATAGTAGTTATTAACAGTTAATGGTAGTTCAAATCTAAATGTTATGCGATCGGTCGTCTGACGCCTTGCGAGAGGTGTAAGTTCGAATATCATTTTAGATTTGCATTATGTAAGCGTTTTTAAATGTTAACTTTGACTCTACAATACGTTCTGTTTACTTTATTATGTAAAATGACTTTCATTTTTCAATATTGGAATTATCTCGGTATCAAATTTCATCAATATTGATCCAACTACACAGACATAAATTATTACTTTCTCCATTTCTTACCAATATATATATATACATATACTTACATTCTTACATTGGTAGGAAAGTTACAAAGTTACAAAGAATTGCTTATCAATTTATTAAAAAACAGCTTTTTACTTTTTATCGCACATATAAGGATAATCAGAGACATTTGAAATCGTGGTATATATATATATATATATATATATATATATATATATATATATATATATATATATATATTCACGCTTATTATCCCGCAAAGCCAGGTAGACAGAAGGTAACTAGTGTCACTCCGTACTGCACTTTTCACCGAATTCGAGACATTGCGTGTTGAGTGGTGGAACTCAACACCGCACTTATCTTTATCAGAGCGAAGAAGTGAAAATAATTTAAATATAATTACTGCGTCGAATGGGAATTGAACCCACAAGTGATCGCGTTTACAATCAGACGCTGTCCCACTGCGCCACGACCGGCCTCCATTTCCGGTATATTTATGTGCATAAAACAAAATTGTAAAATTAAGCAATATTTTTATACATATAAAATATATATATTTTTTTATATACAATGTACATTCTTACATTCGTTTCTTAATGAATGAGGAATAATAAATTCACGTAAGTATACTGATTTATTATCGAACCTTATATTTTCTTGGGTATTCGGCCCTTTTTCTATTTATTTATTACCTGCAATACTTTACTGTTGATTTTCTCCTTTAAGACGTCTTTGATAAACTAACTTTTAGTTGTTGATGTGTGAGGACAAATTGTATAGAAGTATTATTTGTTAAAGTGATTGTTATAATTCTAGTTAAATATGACTTGATCTATGGTTACCAGTTGTAACAGATTCAAAGTCGGTTTTAATGTGAATATACACGAAATAAGTAAAAATGTAGTATTTTTTTATCATATTCACGCCTTTAACCCGCATAACAGTGTAGAAATGAAGTACTTAGTTTCAAAGCACTCCGGACTCTGCTTTCCGTAAAATTTGAGACGTTGCGTGTTGAGTGGTGGAACCCAACGCCGCACTTTGTCTTACCAGAGCGAGGAAGTGAAAATAATTTTAATATTATCACTCCCCCGAGTGGGTACCGAACACTGCGCCACGACCGGCTTTAATTCTGTATTCTCTTGACAAATATCTTGATTTCGGGTAAAAAGTGGTCAACGGAGTGTCTTGACACTAGGTTGTCTCTGATTACCCTCTTATGCGGGATAAAGCGTACAAACAGTATACTAATTCTGTTATAATGTACAAATGTATTAAAACATAATTTTCATATGTTTCATATTATTTCCTATAGTAAATTCACTGTTTTTGCAAAGGTGGTGCGAGGAACACTTTGCTGGAACTAGGAAATGGAAGCCGGTAGACCGCGTAGACAGCTATAACTCACGGGGTACCGTGGGCATTATTTACTAAATAGCGCATACGATTTTAACATCTATATTTGGATGTTAAAGACTATTTTTGTTTGCTATAATTATACTCTTTCTGTACATTAGAATGTATTTTCATATTTATTTCGAGTTTAAGCGCAATATTGTATAAAATTCTCTTTTGATATATTTATGATTTGAGGCATTCATCTTCTACTTTATCGTCTTTTAGTAGCGTGTTTTTTTATTATGCTTTTCTTTTGTTTTAGTACTGTAGTACAGTTACTTTTAGCGTTATGAAATATTTGTTTATGCTATAAATATATATATATATATATATATATATATATATATGTGGAAAGCGTAGTGAAATATGATTCAACAATTATTTTGACGGAGCTAAACACCGTATTATAATCAATCTTGCCCATAATAGTCAAAATTGGTATGATTTCATCCAAAACGCGCAAACAAAAACAATTTCATATTAAAATATATCTAAAAATAAACCATTCGAGTTAAGCCACACCGTTGTCCTTGACTCGTGAACGTTGATTGGTCGATCTCATCGCTCCTCCTGTAGGCAGTGAGCTTTGCGCCACCCGTTTTACATTCGTGCCAAAAACAGAATAAATAGAGTTTGGTTGGGAAGTTTAAAGCTCCGTAGCAATATAGTAAATTGGTCTGAGCGTTTCTGATACCGCATATTATAACGCTAGGTTTGGATTTTATGGGTTCTTATTTTATACATTTTATATGCGACATGGTTGACATATCGCGGCGTTAGGTTTGCTCCTCAACACGCAATGTCTCAATATCGGCCGGAAAGCGGACAATTGAGTGTCTTGACAGTAGCTTATGTTGCTTTTATAAAAAATATTGTAATATTCGAAAAAAAAGTTAATTTCTTTTAAAATTAGAAGATTTTACTATTCTATTTTTAATAATACTTTTTCTAGTTACGCATTTCCAACACGGAACAGTGTAGATAGATAAAACATAATGTAAAAACTCGTAGATGGATATAGCGCCGCACTTAGTCTAGGTAGAATGCCGTATGCCATACTTCGCTTTCCACCGAATTCGAGACATTGCGTGTTGATTGGCGGAACTCAACCCCGCATTTTGTTTTACAACCGGCTTCATCTATATTTAAAATAGTTGTTAATTAAAATTTTACAGGAGAAAATACATAGAGACCAGTGACCAGTGACAGACTCATTAAACTTAGAAAAGCCTACCTTAGCTAACCTATACATTATATATTCTAAGTATAAAACTATATATGCTTATACATGGTGCTAAAATTTCTTTATAGTAATAAAGTAGATTTTTTGGCACCGAAAAATATAGCAGACACCTAATATATGCAACTATCCAGACGGTAAACGTTTCACGAGCTGACTTCAGAAGTTAAATCGGACTAAAGAATATTGGAATTTTTACGTAATTTCTACAAAAATCCTTGGCGCAAGTCTCCTTTTGCTTTCGGTCACCGCGCTTTACGCCACATTCATGCCAGCTGGTCTGTCACTACTTAGGTAGTTATATACAAACTGGAATCTTATAATTTTCTATATTTAATATTTCGTATACTCCATAATATTTATAATAGTCTAGTCTCACGTACGAATATGTATGATAGTTTTAAATAGTTAGATTTTTTTTGCATTTCTAATACATTTTAGATGATAGATTGATATAATTTATTTTTGTATCGACTAATAGAGAAATGCCACCTCAGTCTACCTGTGACCACGGACTACTGTACAGTGTTCGAAACAGTCAGGTGTCCTAAAATATATTTTTGAATATCAAAATATACGCGATTAATCCGTTTAAAATAGTTTCATTAAAATTACATTATAAATTTTGAACCTACAATCTACACAAATTAGAGTACACATTTTACTGTATTGTTTTTTTTATATTTAATATAGAATGGCTATTTATATTAAATACAACGTAGTCTCAAGGGGGCCGCCAGTATAAAAACTCTTCAGAGGCAACGCATATAATAAATATACGTCCATTTAGATAAGTTCTAATTAATAAAGCGTTGAGGGAGCCCACAGTGTCTAGGGATAGGAAGTAAAAACATTATTGATTTAGTTTTACGTGAATTATGTCTTTTATCTATTTTACCCAAGTTTGGTGAGTAAAAGGAGGATGATGAAATTAATGTATTCGTTGATAAGAGAGAGAGAGAGGGAGGGAGAGAGAGGAGGAAAGAGAGAGGGGAAATAGAGGGGGAGTGGGGGAGAGTTTTGTTAAGAGGCTTTATCAAATCGGGCCACTAGGGTCTCTATGAATCTTATAAGCTGAGGCACTTTATATTGTATAAGAAAAAAAATATAAAAAGAATCAATGTAACAAAATATATGTATCTGTATCCACAGAGTGTTAATAATAATAAAATAACTAATTAAATACTATAATAGAACATTTCCCTTCAACAGGTTTTAAATCTACAATCAATCAGACTTTCTGAATAGCACAGGTTGTGGATTCAAACTGGATCGGGGAATGAAATTTAAATTATAATTTACATTCTGGCAAATCAAATCGCAGCGTTGTGTTACGCCATTACATAATTAAAATACGTAATATCTCGTTTTGAAAAGAAATACTAGTTAGGTCTCAAATTCTAATTTAATATCCCCAATAAAACTTTTCACACAACATCAGAAGGTTTGGAAGGTCCATTCTTCAGAAACTAATTTAGTATTGTAATATTGGCAATCAATTTTGTATCTTTGGCGCGTGTTCAAGACTATTTACAGTATGACTACATTCATACATATTAAATTGCATCTGCAAAATTTACCCACTTGTGTTCAATGCAATGGCAATTAAAGATAAATATCGTACTAATAAATGATTATTTATATTATTTATACTGGTTCTAATCTGTTTTGGTAATTCTTTAGTTTATTTGAATTTTGTTATTACAGTCCAGTTTTTGTATGAAATATGTTTTTTTTTAGATTTTGGGTGATCTTAGGCTTTTGATTGATTAGTGGTAGTGACTAGTCACTCAGTTTTCTATTATTTTTCATTGAGTGGTGTAAGTTAACACTGTAATTTGTCTTATTAGATCTGATCTTATTAGAATAAAATACAGATCTTTACTGTTTTTATATATTTGTAGATAAAATAATACATTTGCAAATATTGTATAATAATAAAGATAAAATTATTTTAAGTTTCATAAAGAGAAGGAGGCCATCGTGGCGCAGTAGCAGTTTTACTGTAAATACGGTTATAGGTTCGATCACCACTCAGTAGAATGGTTAGATGACGTTTTGATTAATTTCTCCGGCTTAATAGAGCAAGGTAACGTTTCGAATTTAGACGGAACGAGCGCAGTGACTTGACACTACGTTCTCTTTGGATTTGTGTGAAAAAAATCTTACCTTTTCATTACTCACTTATGCGTTATTTCAATTTATTTCATTAATAAATAAAAAACAATATAAAAAACAAATATAAAGGCGATATCCGCAGTGGGACAACGTCTGAATACGAAAGTAATCAATTACTGCATCGATTCCCACAAGAGGAAATGATTATAATAGAGTTATTGCCATTCTCTCACTCTGTTAAGACAGAACGGCGGCGTTGAGTTCCGCCACCCATTACACAGTGTCTATAATTTGGCGGATAGCGTAATACGAAGTGTATCGACACTAGGTACTACCTCTCTACCGTGCTATATGAGATAAAAATGTAAAGCTAAAAAAAATTGTACATTTAAGTCATTAAGGTCGGAATTCCATACAAAATATAAGAAGTATCTCTTCATTTGAATACTAGCGTCTCTTCAAATCTCTACACTCGTGCCTAATTGCCCACCCACAAAGCTATTGTCGGTTTAACTCGCATTTCAGATGCAATTCCTGAAGACTTAGGCTCTGTAGCAACCTTTGCTCTTTTGTTCCATTATATAGAGTGAATTGAATGTTTGAACGTATGTAAAGATAATAATATAATATGTTTAATAATGACGCCCAGTGGAACAGCGTCTGACTGTATCGCGATTGGTTGTGGGTTCGATTCCTACTTGATAGAGTAGTTATAATATTTTACTACTTTTAAAGTCCTATTCCACACTTATGCTTCGAGAATTTTTTTTAAAAAACTTTTAATTTTTTTTGAACCAAGCAGAAATCGAATCCACACCACCGGGAAAAGGTCCAGGATGGTCAAGTTTGAAATTTTATACGTTTTTTTAAAACTATTTAGTTATATTTAATTTATTTTCATTTCTTCGCTGTGGTAAATCAAAGCGCAACTTAACACGCATTGCTTCAATTTCGGGTAAAAAACGGAGTGTCTTACCAAAACGGAGTGACTTGCCAAAACAGAGTGTCTTGCCAAAACGGAGTGTCTTGCCACTAGGTGGTCTCTGACTACCCTGCTATGCGAAATGAAGTGTGAAGCTGTACTAATTTTAATTTTAAAATATAATATTTTTACAGTCTACCTGTGACCACGGCTACTGTAAAGTGTTCAAAACGTCGGATTACCAAATATCTACTTTCGAATACCGTTTAAAATAATTTCATTAAAAAAAATTAAAATACATTATTTATACTACTCTACTGTAGCTAGTGGCACGGCGTTAAGTTTCGTTATTCATAGCACAATATCTACTTTACCAATCTAGTTAGACCAAAAGCTTATATACTCGTATATATAAAAGAAAAATACAATGAAATAAAATAAAGATGTTTGCCAATTCTCTATCCAATGGCGAGTAAAGCCTTAGCAGGTAATTTGTAAATTGATTCCTGGCGCCGGTTTGGCACTACATCGGCCGCAATCCGCTATTGTCCACTTTCTATATTTGCATAAACGTATATGAGTGCTAGGCTTAAGATAGATCGATGCGGCGTTTATATGTGTACATAGTGAGGGAGTGTAATTGAATATGCGTTTACGGTTGGTGCAGTATATTTAGATACGGGATAATGTTTATATTTTCTTTAGACAAAATGCGGCGTTAAGAACTGACTTTTAACAAATTCACATTAACAATAGGTATAATATAATGTGTTAAATATTAAAATTAAGCTATTGTTTTGAGTGAATTAATAAGATTGTTTTTTTAAAGTAACGCCGTCGTGGCACAGATATATGGCATAACATCTCTTTATGGTTGGAGACTTAATTATCTTTAAGGAAATGATAATATTAAGGGGCCGCTCGAAGCACAGTGTGGATTATGGGTTCGATTTCCACTCGAGGTAGTGATTATATTTAAATTATTTTCACTTCCTCGCTCTGGCAAGACAAAGCGCCGCGTTGAGTTTCACCACTCAATACGCAATGCCTTAAATTCCGTGATAAGCGAAGTACGGAGTGTCTTGACTCTAAGTACTTTATATCTACCCTGCTATTCGGGATAAAGCGTAAAGCTAAAAAAATATAATAATTGTGTTAATATAACTATTTTAAAAAGGTAAAGTCAAGCGCTTATTAGTATAGTTACTTACAAATAAATGCCTTAAGGTTTAAATCAAGCAAATATTTTTCTTTTTTAGTTTGTTTGAATGTAACATTCAATTCAAGGTTTTGGTGTTGAACGTCACCAATAAAAACACTCAGCTCTCAAGATATTCTGCTTATATATAATTCCTTCATTTTTATGTATAGAAAAATAATTGATCATTTTAATACTTTTAAATGTTATTTATTTATTCAAGATAATTGAATATCGCTTTATTAAAATTATAAATAGATAGGTAAGATTTTTCATAAAATTTATATTTATCATTTTTTCAATACTGACATTATTATAACGTACTAGCAATACCTCTTCTATGAGGCCCTAAGAAAAATCTGATACTTCCATTCAGAACAAAAGTATAAAGCAAAAAATATAAATATATAAACCATGATTTAATTATTGTATTTAAATTATTTGTAGTTCCTTTGCCTTAGGCATTGAGTTCTGCCACTCAATAGGCAATGTCTCGATTTTGGCGGAAAGAAGAGTGTCTTAACATTAAGTATTTTCTGTATACCTTATTACGTGATAAAAGCGATTTTTTATTATATATAGATTTTAAATATTTTTTTAACTAAAAACTTAAAACTCAACTCATCCAAAAACACGAAAACCTATATATGAAAGAAAAAAAAATTTTCCCATTTTGTCGGAACATATCTACTTTTATAGATTTAGGCCAAGTTTTCCATCATTTTTATGTATCTAGCAATAAAGGCGGGCCCAATTTGGTCCGAAGACTTAATACGATCGTAAAACACTATCCTAAAATACGCGAGTGGAGCTATCGGGGAAGGCTGAGGTGTGGCGTCATATCGTGTTGCCTTTTTTGTATTTATGCCAACTTGTTAATATAGATTATCAATTAATACTTCGAAAGCATCCTTATACAGTTTCCTGAGAGAATGGTGGTCTACGGGAACTTAGTGCCGAGACACTCCGTCTTAAGCTTCACCAGATATCGAGACGTTGTGGTTTGAATGGCGTAACTCAACGCCGTGTTTTCAAAAATATTTCGTCCAGTAGGTGTAAATTCATAGCCTATAAGTTTGTAATTTTCACCCTTCTATGTATGTGAAGCCAAATAATTGTACCTCTTTTTACGTAAATAACGTGAAATGAGTAATAAGAAATAATACAGGTATAGTTTATATAGATATTTTTAGTTAATATGTAAATAAATAAATGTAATGCTACCACGTGTTTGATATACACGTTTATATAGTAACATACACGTTGCTACGGTAACGCGTTGTCTACGGAACGGCCGATGTTTTATATATATATATATATATATATATATATATATATATATATATATATATATATATATATATATATATATATATATATATATATATATATGAAAAAATCGACGACTTATCGATTCGTAGCATCAGCCAACCGAAAACTTTTGTCTTTATATGAATTCTCACGTCTTGTAAAAGTCCCACTTGACCGAGCCAAAAGTCCCTAACAACTACGAAGTATCGAACTTGTACTAGATTTCATGGACGAGGATAACACGTATTAGGTTTTTTTTAGTTGGAAAATTCTCTACATATTTTCAAAGGATTATAAAAAAGTCACTTCATTTTAATTCACATTAACATAATTTGGAGGCAATTTTTCATACATTTAAATCATCTGATGGGTTGGCAAGAAACTTATATTAATATTAGTAAGCATATAATGTAAAAAATACAGCTTCACGTTTATTATACGTAACACCGTAGTCAGAGACAACACTACGTTGAATGCTTTTCGACCAACACCACCTTTCTTTCACCGCAATGAAAGTAAATTGCAAATATAATCATTTGCCTGAATGGGAATCGAACTCACAAACCTTATATACAGTGAGACACTATCCCACTATGCCACGATGTATCTTAAAAATAGATATTAAAATTTCTAATACAATAAGAAAAGTGTAAAGAAGTAAATGATACTAACCTGTATGTTTCAGCAGAAGTTAAAATCATATTTGTATAGTTATATTCATTTTTTTTTTGGTTTCGAACCCGCACTCATCATCCAATTCCAAGCCAGCCACCAACCAGTTTCCAGGTGAGGCCGTATGTAAACCAACCACGGACTAAACCGAAAGTGTCGCTATATTCGGCAACTTCTAAGTCGTTTGCAAAACTCCGACTCTGCCGAAGTCTCGCGAGAACGATTCTTGCCCAGTCTTCCTTCGCCTGAATATAGTTCGTAGCGTGTTTCAAACTTTTAATATAATGCCAGCGTAGATTTTGCATACGGAACGCTGAAATGATGAGACAGCTAGAGCCTGATGGATATTTATAATATATATTACATTTTAATAACCAAATGTGTGTTTGTTTATTGTATATTTAATTATATATACTTATTTTGTCTTGAATCCTTGTATTTAAAAGTACTGTAATTTAGAGTTACAAGTGATCGAGGGAGGCCTTGGTTGATCTTTGAAAACACAACCTTGATGATACTGGAGAAAGGTCATGTAGAAACCATGAGGATATCCTAGAAGGCATATGTGAAGGGACTGTAGCGTTTGGCGCTCCGTTCCTTCTGACTACCAAACTAGGGACAAAGCGTGAAGCTGAAAAGGGAGATATGATTTTGGTTTCTAATATTTAAAGCAGTTACAGGTTGAAATGCTCCTACCATATTTATACTGTGAAGATGTTTCCATTGTTTGAACATATAATGCAAATAGAGTAAAATATATGAAAATGCGTGAAAATGCGTGCGCGTGCGTTACTGTCCCAACTCCTGTCTTCATTCTAACTAAATTAAAAAAGAAATCATAAATACTTATAATATTATTTTTTTTAGCTTCACGCTTTTATCCCGCATAAGCAGGCAGGCATAAAGTACCTAGTGTCAAGACCGTCCGTACTTCACTTTCCACCGAATTCGAGACATTCCGTGTTGAGGTGTTGGAACTCAGCGCCGCTCTTTGTCTTTAACAGAGCGAGGAAAGGAAAATAATATAATCACTCCCCCGAGTGGGGATCGAATCAGCAACCAATCGCGTTTACAGACAGACGATGTCACACTGCGCCACGACCGGTCTCAATTAATTGATGAATAAATACTATTATAATAAATAAACATTTATGTTTGTTTGTAAATATCGTCATAATGAATAGAATTGAAGCTTAAAGAATAAATTGAACCAATTGAAATGCAGTTCTAATACTGTAGATAAATTATGCATTAGGAACATTAGGATAGCATATCAAATATTAGATTCATACAACTGGAAGCACGAATGTATGAACGTTAACTGTACTAACAAAATTACATTAGAACAAAGCTTCACACTAAAATGAGTCGAATATGGCAAAATTAGGCGTCAAAATTGATTGACGCCATATATATTACGCCAATAGCATCTGATCAATACTGCTAATATTGTTTGCATGTCATTTGTAGACTAAAATACGTGAACCGTTTCAATAGTTATTGTTACTTAGATTTGGTAATGCTCGTGGGTAAATTAATGATGCTGTTAATTTTAATGTAATATGATTTATGGTTTATTAGAAGAGAAAAGACAGATTAAGAGGGTTCGATTTCTACTTGAGGGAATATTTATTTGAAATTTATTTTCATATCTCCGCACAGGTATTTACTACTAGGTTGTCTGACTACTCTGCTATGCAAGATAAAGCATGAAGCGTCTGGCTTTTGTCTAGATTCCATTACAACGTCTACTGATTTATTTTTTTAATTTTCAACAGATAAAAAATTAACACAAAGATCGTCTATAACTAAGAAATTTATTTAGTGCTAGACTAACTTAATTTATTTATTCATTTATACTTTATTTGTATACCACTTTTAACATTAATAATAAAATAAAAAAAAACAATTATAAACATGTAAGATACGAAAGGCTTAAAATTTACTTCCAAAATCCATTCCAACAGCTTATCCAATAATACATTGGGTATTACGCGACTAAACGGAACAGCATGCTGTCGAGTTACCGAGGGTTTGACAAAATATAATCAGATATCTATACCAGGTATAGACAAAGCAAGGTATAACCCTGGATGTCATATTAAAGAAGTAATATTTTCAAATATGCAAGTTGGTAGGTCTTTATTCATCTTGGAAAATAAGAGAAATGTTATATTTGGGGGATTTTGATTTTTAAGGTTTTAACGTTAAATAATTGTTTATTGAATATAAAAATGTAAATAAGCTTAGCCTCGATATACTTTCTACTCTGGAGGTTCTTCATTAAAATTTTTAAAACGTGTTTTAAATAAAGTAAAAAAAAAAACAAAAAAAAATCGAGAAATTCTTCTTGTTTTTCTTATATTTTAGCTTCATGCTTTTATCGCGCATAGCAGGGTAGACAGAAAAAAATTAGTTTTAACACACTCCGTACTTCGCTTTCGGGACATTGCGTGTTGTGTGGTGGAACTCAACACCGCACTTTGTCTTAACCGAATTAGGAAATGGCAATAATTTTACTCGACCAGAATTTTCGTATGTAGAAAAAATACATATGAATATAATTTTTGTAATATTAAACCTTTTATAAAAACATCTTTTGGTATTTAAAAAAGATTTATAATACAAAGGCACCAATCTATCATTTTTTAATATAAGATTTGAAATTTATATTTTGTAAATTCTCATAAACACAAAAAACGTGGTCGCGTTACGTCGCCGCGGTTTATAATTAAGATAGGGAGTTTAATCAAAAGTTAGACAAAGCTGACTTTATTTTGAACTTCGTGTAATAACGTTGCAAGTATGAAGATGACATTGCAGACAATTAAAATGGTGCAGACTCCAAATTACGTTGTATGAAACAGCAGGTTATATATATATATATATATATATATATATATATATATATTTATATATATATATATATATATATATATATATATATAAAAATAAATACCACGTCAAAATCGAACCCACAACCGATGTATAGTATGTATGATGACCTTGTAATTATATAGCAATGTACAAAGGAGGCCGTTAAGAAGACAAGGTGGTTATTATTTTATAGTATGGTATATATGTATAAATACCACATCGAAATCGAACCCACAACCGATCGTGTATATAATGAGACACTGTTCTACAGCGCCACTAAGTTCTCTATACAATAATTCGCTCTATATATCATATTTTACACATACATAGAAAAACACATACAACGTGGCTATGTAATATTTTAATAAGTAACGCATACATAGGTATATGTACTTCCTATTGTAATAATTTTTTTTTATTTGACCAGTACCCAAAAAAGGTACCTCAGTACCTCAATATATTAATTTTTTATACGATTAGATATATTAAGCCACATTTTCATAAATAATAAAAAAATGATCATAAATTTTCACCAATTTTTATAACATAACACCAAAAATCACCAAAAAGCCGTTTGAAATGCATACACACCTCCCGCGCCGCCATCAACCGCATAACGTATTTCGCTCGTTTTTGTCTTCATTTAGACTGACCATACCAATTTAAATAGCCACGTATACCTTTAGCTACCGTCCAGTTTCATATTACAGTTTGTTAGATACATTCTCACATGTGCAGGGCAATTCATTTTAATTTAAAGTTTCTCTTGCTTTCTAACTACACAATGTTCATGATCCAAAGGTTGGATAAAGAGGTTTTTTTTTGTTAGTTTCACGCTTTTATCCCCTATTTGTAGCAGGGTAGGCAGGACAGGACAGGACAGGACAGGACACTCTGCACTCTGCTTTATGCCGTACTATTTTGTCTTACAAGCGCCAGAAAATGAAAATAATTGTATACATTTATATTCTTTCTGGGAATCGAACTCGCAACTGATTACGTTGGAGTCAGACGCTGTTCCATGACAAATTAATAAATGTTATTTTTTTAGAATTATGATAAAAATATTCCTTAAACTCTTATATACAAAAAAATAATACTAGTTACATTTAGTTAAACGACCAATAGAATCAAGTTTAAGTGGTTAGGCGCGTTCAAATCACGGATGGGTATTACCAACTTAGTAAAATTGGGGCGTTTCGTTTTAGCCGCTCAGGTCGCCGGAAGCTATAGTTGAGGTTTTGTTAGTACGAAATTAGGTGAAAAAAGTTGCTCTTTCCTGCGGTTTCTGTTCAGGTTGGTCTGTTTGTGGATTTTGCGAACTATTTAGGCGATGTTTTAATTAATGCTGGTTATTTTCCTTTGTTTTTGTGTATATTTTGTTTTGAATATTAGGTTAAAATGCGTAATTGCTCATGGTAGTGAGTTAAATATCGATAGGAAAATAATAGGAGTTATTATAGTTAGAATAATGGAAAATTTTTAACGCAGTGGTACTGGGTTCAATTATAATTAAGTAAGTATGATGACCTTGTAACTGTCTCGCTGTGTTTTAGCACTATGCTCTTCTTCATGACCTCTTGGATAGCAATGTACAAAAGAGGCCGTGAAGAAGAAATGGTGGTTATTTTTTATTGTACAATTATAATATTTATTTTTAAATATATTATAATTTTATATATTTTTATTTATTTATTTCATTTTAACGTCTGTCATGTCACGTTTATGTCATGACACTCCATTGTCTGTTTTCCGCCCCATTTCAAATCGAGACATTGAGTGCGTGTTGAGTGGCGACCTCAACGCCGCATTTTGTCATACCAGAGTGGAGAAATGAGATAAATGTTAAATGTAATCATACCTCATAGTGGGAATCGAACTCACAACCAATCGAAATTACAATCACACGCCGTCCCACTACGCCACCATGACTATTCTACCTTAGATTAATCTTCATTTAGAGAAAGAATTTAAATCTTTTACTAGTTTCTATGTTTATTTTTTTTATTCCTTTTTGATAAATTACTAAACTTCTGTAGTCTTAGAATTTATTTTCTATATATATATATATATATATATATATATATATATATATATATATATATATATATATATATATATTTAATAGTGATATCATCCTAATTAGATTTTAGTTATTATAACTTATTGATACTGATACCAGTTGAAATATTTAATCTCTACTCTATCCGGTTGTCATGTATCCACATGAGCGCTTAGACTTCAAACTCCTCCAGTTCCAGCTAAGTTCGATTAGAAAGTTAGTCTGCGTTTCACCAAATACACTGAGTTTCTGTCAATATTTGCGGGAACTAAATGCATCTTCCTTAAATTATGATTCTAAATAGATTATTTTTTAAATTACCATAACATATGAGGCCGGTCGTGGCGCAGTGTGACAGCGTGTGACTGTAAACGCGATCGGTTGTGGGTTCGATCCCCACTCGAGGGAGTGATATATTTAGATTATTTTCACTTCCTCGCTCTGGTAAAGATAAAGAGCGGCGTTGAGTTCCACCACTCAATACGCAATGTCTCGAACTCGGTAGAAAGCGAAGTACGGAGTGTCTTTACACTAGGTACTTTCTGTCTACCCTGCTATGCGGAATAAAAGCATGAAGCTAAAAAAACATATCAGATTTTTATTAGCCTTACACTTTTATCCCGCATAGAAGGATGTGAAGTGCCTTGACACTAGTTACTTTATGTCTAATAAAGTAACTACCGTCAAGACACTCCGTACTCCGTTTTCCGCTGAGTTTGAGACTTTTAGTTCCATTGAATTGTAAAATATGCGTTGCTTAGCAACGCGTATGTCATTTTTCTGAGTTTTTTTTTTAAATAAGTTTAATGTGTTTTTATATACCTTAGTATAACTATAGACAATATTGGCTTTTATAATAAAATATAAAAATAAAAAAATATATAAAAATGTGCTTTTTTATATAAAAGAAACACATTTCTTCAGTTTTTTTTAATACTAATTCAATGATTTTTTTTGTTTCAGGTGAGTACTGTAATATTCTCATTCTAATATGCGGTAAATATGTCTAATAATAAACTTAAATTGATAGAATTATAAATTAGATATAATTTTTTGATTTATTTGAATAATTATAATGTATAAATACAAGAATGGGGCTAATGTATTTTTATCATTGATTTATACAGAAGTGATTACATTAATAAAGCGTCACATAAAATGCTTCCCAAATAAAGTACATATATATATAGATTATATCTATAGTTATAAAATATTAAATATATAAAAAAAATATAATTTAACACTGAGTTCACATGTGACCACGTAGTACTGTCAAGCGGTGTACTATCTAAGACAATACACTCCGTACTCCGCTTTCCTCTGAATTTGAGACATTGCGTATTGAGTGGCGGAAATCAACGCCGCACTTTGTCTTACCAGAGCGAGGAAGTAAAAATAATGTAAATATAATTATTCCTCTGAGTAAGAATCGAACCCACAACTGATTGCGTTTACAGTCACACTGCGCCACGATCGACAGATCAGAATACAAAATATTATATAGGTAATAATATTTATTTAGTTTTGAGATTTTTTATCCCGCCTACTAGAGAAGACAGGAAGTATCTTGTTTAAAGACATTCCGTACTCCGCTTTCCACCGAAATCGAGACATTGCGTGTTGAGTGGCGGAAAACAACGCCGCGGTACGTCGTATCAGAGGAAGATAATGAACATAAAATATAATATTCTATTTTTATCAAAATCAAAATAACCTTCTATGGATATTACTAGACGTTTTCCATGAAATTCCCCACGTATATGCTTACCATAATAAATTTTTCAACCCATAGCTGTTTTACCGTCCGCCATTTGCAAGGCATTTTGTAAAGCAACATTAGCTCTAAGTGAAGATCGTTAAAACTCAAAAGTAGTTTAGTCCATTAGCTTGAAAGTCTGGGCTGTCGTCGAAATCTTTATGCAATATGCAGTACTTAAAAACAACTGAGATATTTAGCAATTTAATCTGTTAGATTTTTGCGAGAGTAATTAAAATTGTATTTAAATTATCGTTGTATTTATACGGGAAGTATCCTTTTTGGGATATATATATATATATATATATATATATATATATATATATATATATATATATATATATATATATACAGACACTTGAAGATCTTGAAATGAATATAAGCTACAATGTTTTCTATTTTATTTTAGATTTTCCGGGAATTTCATTGTTTTACATTGTAGATACGAATTAAACCACGCTATATATATATATATATATATATATATATATATATATATATATATATATATATAAATTTCCATCAAACAATAAACCTTAAAGACATAGCTTTTGTTAAAAATTTCTTAAATTTCCACTTCGTGAACATAAAAACATATTATACCTATATGGATATATGAATTATATGTCATTCACACGCAAACAGAAAAACAGTCAATTTTTCAGGATGTAAAGGTGTTTCATGAACCACTCTTGGATTTGACTCACTCGAAAAATGACAATTCTCTTCGTTCGCCACTGGCTGATACGGCGGCAATATTTTCTTCTCTACGGCCTGTCTGTTGTCGTATTGGTGGTCTACTATCATGCAAAGATTATTCACTTTCCAGTTTTTGGATTATGCGACGTATAGCAAACTCAGACGGTGCACCATGAAACCCATATTTAGCACGAAATGCTCTTTGAGTAGAGACAATACTTCTCGAATTTTGATAGAAAATTTGGACAATTTTCAAACGTTGAGGTAACGTGAACTTGTTTATGATTAAATGGCAAACATTGCTGAACACAAAACAACACAAATGTCAAATATTAAACGAGAAAGATGGCGGCTGTAAGCTATCAAAATCCTATCATCCCTCTTGGGAAACACTGTACTTTGCCATTGTGTCGCAGTGGTATTGTTTGTCTCTAAACGCTATTGGTTGTAAGTTTGATTCCCAGTTGAAGTAATGATTATAATTGAATTATATTTTAAATTCTTCGCTCTGGTAAGTTAAAGCGTGGCGTTGAATTTCTTCGCACAGCACACAATGTCTCGATTTTGAGCAAAAAACAGTCAATGAAGTCTTGACATTAGGTTGTCTTTGACTACCTTTAGAACAAATTTAAAGTGCTTAGTTTTTTTTTTAATCCACGGTTCACATAGACATTTTAAGTGTTGAAACACTCCATTCTCCACTTCCTAGCAAATTTATATTTCATAGTGAGTCACGTAACATAACGCAGCGCCGCTAGAAGTGTAAATATTCCTTTAACGTCAACTGTTTAGAACTGAAAGACATATCTTGAAATAAAACGGAGTGTCTTGACACTAGGTTATTTTTCACAACCCTACTATATTTTTATTCCTATAAAGTGTGAAGCTGGAAAATAAAATGTTAGAAAACTATAGCTTTCAATTTCTGCCATAAAAAAATTTCACCCCAATCCAGTGGAAGTTGTACAAAGAAATTCTTAAAATTCAGTGTATCTTTTGAAGGAAAGTTTTTATTCGTGTACACAAATTAGATCTGAAATCTTGAAATACAATTACATGGACGTCTCCTTTTCTTTTACAATATTTACGCTGCATACCAAGATTTGTATATATATATATATATATATATATAGAGAGAGAGAGAGAGAGAGAGAGAGAAATCATTGTGGCTCAGTACTGAAATGAGCGATAGTAATGAATTGGAATCTCATTTGGTACAATTACATAATACAATTATTATAGAACTTATTTCTAACCAATTTAAATAAACAAATTTGATTTATTTAATATTTAATATATCTCTGTTCGGAAAGAGAAAGCGCGGCGTTGAGTTCCGTTGATTTGAGTGAGAATCGAATTCACAACTAAACACGTTTACAACCAAGCAATGGCCTCGCCTATTATAATATTACGTGTTTATAAAGCCTATTATTTATTCAAATGTCATAATAACAATTGTATCATTAAATTAAGGCCATCGTGGCACAGTGGGATACTTTTTAACTGTAAATATGATAGATTGTGGGGTCGATTCCCACTGTACAAAATCATATTTAAATAATTTTCATTTTTCCATTCTGGTATGAGAAAGCGGCGTTGGGTTACGTCACTTAACTAGCATTGTCTTGAATTCAGACGGAATGTAGGGATCGGAGTGTCTTGACAATAGGTTCTTTCTAATAAATAATAAAGCGTAAAGTTGTGTTTTATATTATGATAGAAATAGGTGCGTATATTAAGTTGTACTATACGTGGCTGAGGTGTCCGAGTGGTTAAGGAGTTGGACTTGAAATCCAATGGGTTATACCCGCGCAGGTTCGAATCCTGTCCTCAGCGATTATTTTTTAATATTATTTTTTTTTAATTTATGTTATTATATTTAATCTGAGTAGCTTCTTAGAGTTTTATATTAAATATATTCACAAAGTTCGGATATATTTTTGGTAAAAAATTGATTTTCTTTGTATATATTTTATAACTTAAAAAATATAGAACATATGAATGGGACTTGACTGATTTAATTTATAGTTATATAGTGAATTCGGGAATTCAGATCAGGTTATCGAATTAATTAAAATTTTCGTTAATAATAATTAATCAGATTTTTTACAGCATTTATTTATTTAAATTTCATATCAAAAACAAAACAAATAAGAATTATTTATTTTTTTACCTTTTTTATAAATACACGATGATCTTGAATACACGATGGTTCTTAGTTCATTTCCAACTGGAGCAAATGATTGAGTATATATGAGTAATTTAACTCCGCTATGATAAAAAAACGCGGCGTTGTATATTAAAAAAATCTTCAATTTTGCGTTATTTTTATATATTGTATGTTAAATATTGGAGCACAACGCTGTATTTTGTTTTATCATAGCGTAAATATACATATAAAAACTACCTATACCCAAGACATTCCGTGTTGAGTGGCGGAAATAAACGCTGCGTTCTATCTTACCAGAGCAAATAAATTAATAATTAAAACATTCCGCGATCGCGTTTACTGTCAAGCGCTATGTTATTTTTTTTTAGTAATATGATAGAAACGATTTAAACTCTACACTCTCTCTTCTCCTTTATTTATATGCGGTATATAGTATATAAGTAATCTTAAAAATACACCCATTTACACTCACCGTAAAAGCAACCGGCGTTAACAACATTCAGTTGCTTTCAGAGATGTGTGCTCCTGAGACGATAAATTTATTTGTCGTTCCGTTTGCTCACGAAACTTTACTTGTTCCATTGTGTACGTTTTAACTCTGAAAAGGGTGAGTTTAAGCTCTACAACAACGTGTTTAGGTAATCTTCCGTTATTTATAGCCAAAAAAATTGTCAAAAACTATTTCTATTTTAGATATTTATATATAGTGGTTTATATTTTATTATTAATTTAGTTCAAGCCGGTTGTAGTTGAGACCGGCCGCGGCGCAGTGGTACAGCGTCTGACTGTAACTCGATCGGTTTTGGATTGGATCTCAACTCGGGGGAGTGATAATATTTAAATTATTTTCACTTCCTCGTTCTGGTAACACAAAATGCGGCGTTGAGTTTTACCACTCAACAGGGAATGTCTCGAATTCGGTGTAAAACGAAGAACGGAGTCTCTTGACACTAGGTACTTTCTGTCTACCGCAGGGTAGGGTACGCGCGATAAAAGCGTGGAGCTAAAAAAATATAATAATAATTTAGTCATCTGAGGTATTTATGTATCTTTTTATACGGGAAGTAGTTTATTCTGTGTTTTTTTAACAAATATATTTGGTTGCATTTAAAAAGTGAATTTTGAAAAAAAGTTGAGTTCCGCCACTCAATACGCAATATCTCGAATTGGTGTACGGAGTGTCTTGACACTAGATATTTTCTGTATATCCTGCTATGCAGACTAAAAGCGTGAAGCTAAAAATAATGATATATTGAAATTGTCATTTTCTTAGATAGAACTTTTGATGGGACTGTATTGGCTATGGTTATAACATGGGAAAATATTTAGAAGCTACATTGTTATGATTTTTATGGTTAATAAAATTATTAAATTGGAGACACGCGTTAAACATAAAAAATCTACATTTAATATATTATAAATACCAAAAAAAATATGCGTACAAACAAAAAGAAAATAGATTCAACCCAAGAATATGTATATAAATATAAAATATTATAAAACGCACAAAATTCTCAAATATAATACATTTTCAAATACCAAATTAAACGCAATTAATTGGTTTGGTTAAAATAGTTCAGTATAATAAATATAAGATTAATTTTTCAATAATTACAAAGAAACATTAAGGAATTTACAACTCAAATAACTTAAAATACATCTACAGTAGAAATATACTGTGACAAATAGCTTGTGGGCCAATTCAGTTCAAGAAAATACAATACGGTCTACTATTGAAGTATTTCAAGTTCCTGAAGCTGTTTTTTTGCATTTCTAAAGAGCTTTCAAAGCTTATTGATTTAGTATTTCCTTTTAAAAGTTCGCTTTTGCTTTTGAAACGCTTAATTACTTTTAAGCGTACTTCATTTCTATATTAAATCAAGATTGTAGTTACATTTATATATGTACTTACTTTTAATTACAATTATTCTCACTTGCTCGTTCTGGGAAGACAAAATACGGCGTTGATCTCCATCACTCAACACGTAATGTCTCGAATTTGGTGGAAAGCAAAGTACGGAGTGTCTTGACATTAGGTACTTTCTGTCTACCCTGCTTTGCGGGATAAAAAGCGTGAAGCTAAAAAAATGTACGTATATATTTGGTATAAGACATTTATTGCATATTTTTGTTGTTGTTTATGAATTCTAAACTATTATATTAAGTATTTAAAAAATACTATTAAAATTAATCTACTCCTAAAAATGAAGAGGAAAATTTATAAATATTTCTTTTTTTATTTTTTTAAAGCTTCACGCTTTTATCCCGCATAGCAGGGTAGACATGAAGTACGTAGTGTCAAGACACTCCGTACTTCGCTTTCCACCGAATTCTAGACATTGCGTGTTGAGTAGTGCAACTCAACGCTGCGCTTTGTCTTTTACCAGAGCGAGAAAGCCCACAACCGATCACGTTTAAAGTCAGACGCTGTCCCACTTCGCCACGACCGTCCTCTAAATATCTGTGTATTCTAAATATCTATGAATATTTCATTTATTCATTATACCCTAACCTGTATGACCCACTAATTATTTTCTGTTTTAATTCAAATTATATATACGGAAAAGTATGAGATTTAGTGTAGATAATTTATTTCATTTTTACAATAATGTATAAGAAATACATTAAATAAAAAAATGACACACACGTTGCTAAGGTTACATGTATTTTACGAGTCACCAAGACCTCCAGTATACATCATTTAAAATTTTGGCGACGATATCTTTTTTATAATAGGATATTTTATTTTCGCGATTTTAAAACATTTCAAATGAAACTATTTCAATCGGATTAATCGCGTATATTTTGGTATTCAAAAATATAATTTTAAAAAGCCTAAGTTTTGAACTAATTTAACTGTAACCATCGACTGTACTGTACCAAAATATACGTGATTAATACGTTTAAAATGATTTTATTTAAAGTTCCTTTTATATTTTATTTACTTGGCCACAATTCAAAATATCTCGTATAATTTTACACTTGAGTTTAATAGTAAAACAATTCTTTATTGTGTGGTATTTAGTGGGTAGTATGAATAATGTACAGCTTCAGGTGTGGATTGCACTATATATATATATATATATATATATATATATATATATATATATATATATATATATATATATATATATATATATATATATTTAACTTCATCTGTCCTGGAACGGCTGCACCGATTTTGATGGAACTTTCACTGGCAGGTAGCTTATGTAACTAGGTATATCCTAGTCCATTATTTTTAAATGATAAAATAATGATCCAGATATATTAAATTCTCGCCCACGAAGTCGCGGGCATATCTAGCTTCATATTAACTTAACCTTCCTAATATTATACTGGACACATAAGTGAAAGTCAAATTTCACGCTCAAGTTTTTGTATAAAGCGATTGCATATTACTCAAGGCATTTGTAATTTTTAAAATACCTTTTGAAATAGTGATCGCACTGTAACAACTAAATGTAACTGAAAAGGAAAATATAATCGTCCGCTTTTTGTTTTGGCCAAAAATTCAAGAGTTCTTGAGTCTGCTCCTTTAAAAATAACGAGGCATTATCAAAGACAAAATTGTTACCAACTTTTCATATAAATCGCTTAATAACGATAATATTTAGAATACCAGAGATCTTATTTCACTAAATTAATCATTTAGTACTTGCTTGCTTGCTTCTTATTATAAATATAATATTAAGGCACTACTAACAGTTTATCAAGAAATTTTAATCTCCACATATCGTCCGAAATCTAGACATTTCGTGATGCAATTAAAGGCTGAATACAACGCCGTACTATGTCTAATTTGACCTGCAAAAGTACAATACAGTTATATTCGTTAGTTAAGTTAGTAGAGAGCGGTGCTAAGACAATTGATGCAAGTAATAATGAGGATGTGAATCCTTTAGCCTCAAATTCTTCTCTCTATAAATCTTGTACTCACTTTTCCTTAAATGGAAATCGAACCTGTAAACAACGCTTTTACAATTAGATATTTCACAAGACCACTATGTTAGAATAATAATAAGAAAAATGATTTCAAGTTTTACAAGGATTTCTGTACAATGACATTAATAATTCAGCGTTCGCGGGCCACTTTAGGTTCCTTTGTCAGTTGAGTTCAAATAAAAATTTTTGTTTGGCGAAACAGTAAAGTGTCTTTTAGCTTGATTCCTGTTGATGGAAGTAGGCGAGTTTTAGCGTTAGCTTAGCGCCGTCCCTTTAGTACTTTACTGAGGTAAGATACGTTTTATAAATATTATAAAAATTGCTTTTATGATTTTCATCGACAACAAATACGTTTTTTATAAACCTCCTATAAATTAAATAATATACAAATTCAAACTTTTATTATAGGATAAAAAATCGATGAATTTTTTTCACTTCCTCGTTCTAGTAAGACAAAATGCGGCGTTGAGTTCCACCACTCAACACCCAATGTATTGAATTTGATGGAAAGCGCAGTACGGAGTGTCTTGATACTACATACTTTCTGTCTACCCTGCTATGCGCGATAAAAAGAAAAAGAAATAAATGAGTTTTGAAAATATTTTTTTAATTAACTGATAATATAATATGTATTCCATTAGTTAATTATTTTTTTATGTTTATAATATTTTTGGTAACAAATAAAAAAATAACAAATTAAGAATATAAACTCAAAATAAGAATCATATTGCAGACAATCAAAACGAGTGAAATAAAAATTTTCCGATAGCCATTTCCAAGAGGCCCAGGTTCGGTTCACGTTTACAAATTTTTACGTTTTTCTAAAATATTAATGTCACACCATATTCGCGAATAACACATTATATATATATATATATATATATATATATATATATATATATATATATATATATGTACATACTAGTATAATCAGATTACACACTTTAACATCGTTCGCCTTTATTTATTTAAATTTTCCACTTAACCTATCCTATAGGCAATAATTACGTTTAGAGTCCAAAAAAATATATATATTTTATTTACGTAACGAAATGTGAAAATATGTTCGCATTTTATCCGCTGCCAATGTAAAAGCTGACGAGGTATATGATGGCGAATGAATAAATTATGTACAAAATTATAAATCGTTGAAATGTACATTTTTTTTTTAAATTGATCTATTGGTACATATGTATGAGAGGCTGTGATGGCGTAATTACGTATCGCGTTTTATTTTGATATACTAAATAGGTTTATTGTATGAAGCCGCTCGTGGCGCAGTGGCACAGCGTCTCATTCGAGTGTCGTTATTGAAAATATTGTCATTTTCTCGCTCTTGTAAGACAAAGCGTGGCGTTAAGTTCCGCTACACAACACGCAATGTTTCGAATTCGAAGAAAGTGGAGTACGGAGTGTCTTGACACCAAATACTCCCTATATTTCCTACTATGAATATAAATCGATATTTTTTATTATTTTTCTTTGTAATTTTCTTTTTTTTTTAAAACAAATTTCGCTCTCTTATACCCGTTCCCGCACGTTTTCTAAACGGAAAGCATGATACGTTTGAACACGCAATAAGTGGTTGGCCAAAGAGATGCAATGGAGTGAGCGTCTGTTTTGCAATTGAAACTTAAAAATGCTTTTTTATAAGACTTTCGAGTTTACCTTATATGAACATAAAATGGGCTGTATAATCAATTTTTTTGACACTACTATTTATAACAGCAGTAGGCAAATACTCCAGTGTCAATACCCTCCATTCACCACCTTTTGCCTGTATTTGCGTGTTGAGTGGCGCAACCTAACGCCGCGTGTTGATTCACCAGAGCGGGGTAGTGAAAATAATATAAATATATTCATACCCTGCAAGGCGCTGGATCCTTTAAAAAGAAGACATAAAAGATTTCTTCCGAGTGGAAATCGAAGCCACATCCCATTTGTATTTATGTTGAGATGCTGTGCCTACGTCACGATGAACTCACGTATGGCCATACTTTTACTTTATTTATAACCTTCAGTTACTACATTTTTCTTTATATGAATAACTTACTTATTCTTTATATATTTTTAATTTCCCACCTTATCTTATATTTTCCAGAAAATACATCTTAGTTAGTACCTAACACTACACTTTATGTAACAACACTAGACACAGGAGAAAATTTTTCAATATTCTATTTAAATATTACTATCAATCCCCCAATTGGAAATTGAACCTATAAGTATCACGCGTATAATAAGACACTAATGTACCACTGCGCCACGATGAACTCATTTGATTATTTTGTTTATCTTTTGAATTTGGCTACTACTGTACTGGTATAATGAGTTGGCAGTTTCTAGACCGGCTAATGATTTTATAATATTAAAACTTGATTAATTGTATACCCAGCAGTGCCAATTTTCAACGATATATGGATTTTAAATTAAAACAAACTATATGTAGGGTAAATAATAAAAGTCATATAAATAAATATAACATTAAAATATATGAAAAGAATACCAAGTTATTAATAATAAAGCAACTTCAGCAGAGAACGAAGTGTCCAGACACTAACATCTATTTTCATGGTCGTTATAAGGACACTGTGTGTTAAGCTAAAAGCAAGTACCTCGCCACGCATCTCCTTAAGCAGTTAGAGGACTTCCCTCAAGGATATACTTGCAAATTTTCACGCTTTATCCTTTGCAGGGTAGTCATAGACGGAGCACCAAACGATACGGTCTCTGCATACCTCTTTCACCTTGTCCACAGTCATCAACCTCTTCATACATGCCCTTCGGGGGTTCTCATGCTTTTTACGTGATGTTCCTCCAGTATCATTGATACTGTATTTTCGAAAGACAACCAGTCAGAGTTCATAATAACTATATAATTAACAATCTATATTTTCTTACAGATAATTTACCTATATCTTTGAAACTAAACTAACTACTGAGCTAATTTTGATGAAATTTATACCTTTCCCTGAATTGAAATATATCTAACTTAGATTAAAAAGAATCATCACGATACGACTTTTGGTTTAGAGAAATTTGCGGACAAACATACAGCTCATTGGAAGCTCAAATGGATCGTTATATTCAAATAATATTCAATTCCAATAATATTACATATATACTTACCAAACTAATAACCTATTTTAGAGTCAGTTAAAAATATTTTCTTCTTTTCATATTAATATATGTATTATTTCAACACATTTATAAGCAATAGACATGACTTTTCTAATATATACCACTTTACGCACAAAAACCTTAAACAAAAAAAATAAAGAAATATATATAGAACAGCGATAAAATTTACACATGAATACTAAGGCGAGAATGGGTGAACGTGAATTCTTAACGAACCCCGTTGCGTACCCTAATCGCTCCTTTATTCTCCAACCGATATACTTAAGGTAAATAAATACAAGCGTTTTATTTCTTTTAAATTTTATATTGGAAAAGGTACGGTTTTTATCGTCTTCGCATTTGCGTAACCAATAAGAGGTCACAGAAAAACATCACTTTCTATGTTTTAAAGCTACGTTTGTGGTGCAAATATATTGGAAATAAATATATAATAATTATTTAAAGTGTTAGGTGATTCGTGGGGCTGTGGGAAAGCGTATGACTGTAAACGTGATTGATTGTGTGTTCGACACTCGATCGGGGAAATTATTTACAAATTAAATTTAATTTCATTTCTTCGGTCTTGTATGGCAAAACGCGGCGTTAAATTCCGCCGATCAACATGCAATATTTTGAATTTAGCGGATAGCGGAGTAAGGAGTATCTTGACTCTAGGTATTTCCTGTCTACAGTGCTATGTGGGATAAAACATGAAACTAAATATAATAAATATAATATATTAAAGGGAGTGTTATTGACGTATTTAAAATTATCATGTGTACTATATATTTTAACCGTTAATGGGTCTTTTAAACCCATTGACGGGTAAAATATTCGTTGCCTTAGCAACGAGTATATTATTTATTAATTAAATATATGTGCTTTACCTTTGCTTCATATATTTTACTTACTTTTGTTAGGTGACCTCCGAAATCACAGTCTCAATGATAATAGACCAAGGTCAAGTAAAAAGCATAAAGGTACCGCGCATTGTATGAAGAGGTTAATGAATGTCAATAGTAGTGTTTGGCGTCTCTATTCTCTCTGACTTCTCCGCTAGGGATAAAGTGTGAGGCTAACAGATATATTTCTAATGTCTTATTATAAAAAATATTCGCTTTTTGCTTATTATTCGACTAGAATATCCATTTTTTAAACATTTCATCTTAGAGAGGCAAGGAGATAAAGATCAAAATTCGAATAGTTTCTCATTCATACTAATCTATTTCTTTCGTTAACTTAAACAGTACAAAAAGCAACTTTATACTTTGCCCGCAAAACTGGATTGTCAAAGACACTCCGTTGACTGTTTAACGTCCAAAATTGAACATTGCTGAGTGGGCAACTCAACGCCGCGCTTTGTCTTTTCAGAGCGGAGATATATAAAAAATTTTTTTACGTATAATCATTCCAAGTGAGAAATGAACTCACAACCAATCACATACATGTATACATACATATATACATATACACACACAAGCACAAACACACACACACACACACACACATACACACATACATACATACATACACACACATACATATACAAACATACATACATTATAATATTAACTGTTAAATGTAATTTAACTTTTAAAATTTTGGTTTTATATACAAATGTTTATTCATATTTAGTAAAAGAGAATTAAAACAGTAATATATAACTGGTATTACTTGGAGCCCCGCTGCAGCAGATGCGGTGTCGATTAGTCATTGGATTGCATTATACCCATTGTTCTGTTTGCTCAGACCTCGTTTGTCTAATGGATTATAGTAGGAAAAAAATGCAATTTTTTCACGGATTTTTATAGTTTATAACCATTGGAATGATAAATGAATGGTTTATATTTGTTTTTAATTGTTGATTTTACTATACAGTGAATTTGGCGGAGTGGCGGCGTTTAGTTCCGCCACTATACACGTGCTGTCGCGAAATTTAACGAAAACTAGATTAAATACTAGTTTTTCTTTTAATCTTTCCCATTTTATTGTACGCAATTAAATTATTATTACAAAAGGCAAAAATATTATCAATTTGATCAAAAATTGTTAACTTCAATGTATTTAGTTAATATTCTTGTTTTAGTTTCACGTTTACATCCGGCATAGCAGGGTAAGCAGGAAATACTTAGTGTCAAGGCACTCCGTACTCGATTTTCCGAGACATTGCGTATTGAGTGGCGGAAATCAACACCGCGCTTTGTCTTTAGTTTAGTTAATAATCGTAACTTAATTTGACTTTATCAAAGAAAATTCTAATTCAATTGAATTAAACCTTTAAATAATTCCATTAGGTCTATAATGCTTAGTACGATAGGAAAAATCTTTCGACTATTTAATTCAGAGAATGTTGGGTCGAAACATTTAATCTCAACTCAGTAACATAAACGTTATAAACACAGTACAACTGAGAGTAATCTCCGTTTTATGGGCTCCCTACTTAAGCTATCCCTGAGTTCAAGGAACGGTACGGTCATATATAAGCGTTATTATGATTATATACTACAATGTTGATATTTTGATCTTCTGGCGTTTCTGGATTTCGCAGGGTAGGCAAAGAAAATCTAGAGAAACGCTAACGCGTTGACGTTTTTCAGACATTGCGTGTTGGTTGGCGGAATATAGTGCTGCGTTACATCTAAATAAATCGAGGGTACATAGATATAAACACAAAATATTACCATTTACCTGAATTGGAATCCTAGATCCTAAAAAAATAGTTTTTATTTCAAGAAGTTGTCAGATTTTCATATAATAAATATATTTAGGTTAACGATTTGTCCCTCATAGCAGGCTAGGCAGAGAGAACCTAGTGTCTAAACACTCCATACTACGCTTCCCCTTCGAATTCAAAACGTTGCGGATAAGTGACGGAGTTCAACACCGCGTTTTTTCTTAACAGAGTGGGGAAAACATTTCAAAATAATCGCTGCAGTAATGGGAATCGTACCTATAACCAATCGCGGTTGCAATCACTATCCTACTGCACTTCGAGAACCTCAATAAATATATATTTTTAATAATTATATAAAACTTTTGTGTAACAAAGCACTCTTGTTTCACCTTTCCCATCAATCTCAGTGCAGATGTCGCCACTTTACCAAGCCATTTAACGTCATTTGCATACGTTAATGCAACTGCAGGCACGAACAAACCTCCAACCATTCAATCGCTCAAATTATTCTTTATATATATATATATATATATATATATATATATATATATATATATAAATATTTATTTTTTACACATGGCGTATAGTTTCCGGTACGAAACGTTTCTGCTTTAATTCGACACAGATTGTGTCCCATTGAAATTTTATCGCCATTAAACGTATATTGTATTCGCTGTGAATTAATTAATGTATACGATGTACGCTACATGGAAAATGAAATAAGTATTTATGAGCAATCAAAACTCTTCATTCAGATATTTATTTTCATTTGTTTGTATGGCTTGAGCACGTTGAATTATTTTGACGATTTTGATATTTCGAGCCGTTATTTATTTATATATATATATATATATATATATATATATATATATATATATATATATATATATATATATATATATATATATATATATATATATATATATATATATATATATATATATATATATATATATATAATATATATATATATATATATATATATATATTAGCTTAACGCTAAAACCATTTTCTACCAGCCTTGTCATACGGGATAATTGTTTAATATATCTAAATTATAATAATAACATAGTTTCTATTAACAATAAAATATACAAATATACACAAATACCCATACACTTATACAATGTAAATATACTAACAGGAATTTTTACATTTAATATTTGAAAATCTGTATAATTAAGTCAGTGAATTCATTAGTAATATTATTCTCGTATTGGAAAATTTTCTACAATTTCAATATAAGAAAAAAATCACACAAACTCTTGAGATCGAGCATGGTGCAGTGGTATAGCTTCTGATTGTAAACGCAATCGATTTTTGGATTTGACTCAATGGAATAAATATAGTCAATATTTAAATTCTTTTTTTTTCCTCACACGGGTAAGACAAAGCACAAAATTCAGTTACGCAACTCAACACGTAATGTCTCGAATTTGACAGAAAGCGGAGTACAGAGTGTCTAGACACTAGGCATTTCTTGTCTACAGAAAATAAATATTGAAATAAAAAAATATATGATAACTTCTTCTAATGCACTCAGAGAGATTAATCAACGGTTAACAGTATTTAATACGGTCCAATAAATAACAATACTATGTACATTTTGATCTCAAGTCCATAAATATTTTACAAATATAAAAACCATTGAAACCTAAATAAATACCATCGCATATATTTTATTAATCTTTTTTAATTCACTTTGTACGAGAATGAAATGTGTATTCATATTTATTTTGATTCGAACACTGTAATAACTTAACGCCGGTAGGACGGACTCGTATCAGAAACGCTATTACATTCGACTTACTTAAAACAAAAGTATACAAGTGTACACACGACTGGTTTTCATATTTATTTATTCTACACATATATTTTCTTTTAAACTTTTGCCTTTAATAATAATTTTATATAGGCCATTGAAGAGACAGGGCTTGATAGCTAACGCGATTGGTTGCGGGTCTGATTTCCAGGCAGGGTAATGTTAAATTATTTTCATTTCTCTGTTCTGGTAAGACAAAGTGTGGCGTTGAGTTCACCATTCAACACGCAATGCCTGGATTTCGGGTGAAATGCGGTCAACGTACTGAGGTTTCTTTAAATAAATCAAACATATCCATGGCCAAAAGCTAGTATGTAACACCCAATCTGGGTCATAGTAATGGGCACCTTAGAACCAGCCAGATTGGTTAATTCGCGATGCGTGTTTATTCTATTAATAGCTAGGCAATGAGCAAGGAAATGAGATCATGACCGCGTTAGACTTATCGTCTGGTTACAGTATGTTTTTCCATTTATGTTCGTAATATCCGTTTTTCTTATAAAGTTATTTATTAACTATTATTTTAATGTGATTATGTTTTAAAATTAAAGTGTATTGTCATTTAACGTAGTGTCTCAAGCTGGGGAGGAATATAAAGAACAGAATATTTTGACACTAAATTCTCTCTGCTAATACTCTGCTTTCCAAATTAGTTGCGCAAATTGAGATATTGCTCAGTCGTTTGCAGAACTAAACGCCGCACTTGGTTCATATAGCAGGGAAATAAAAATAATCAGTCAAATCAATTCTTATCTTTGGAGTCAAAAACAACGTTTTCAGTCCGAATACACTATTATGGTTTTAGTACTTCAATCTAACATTACTAACAGTTGCTTAAATCACAGCTGTATATATCTGTATATCTCTGGCAATCAGTCTAACCGCTGTTATAAGACCCACATGGGTCTCGGAGGCTAGATGACGGTCGCTAGATATCGGCAATCAACTAACAAGGGTAGGACCCAGATGAAATTGACCAAATTAATAAGGCAGACAAATGAAATGAGATGCTATGGCGAAGTAGTTAGGTTGTATATAAACGTGTAAGAGCTTTAGGTTTGGTTTGGAGATTTCTCGAAAATATTTTAAGACTTTCTTAAAGTTAGGAAAGACAAGATATAATGTATCTAAAACAAACAAAGTGGATTAGAATATCCCAATACTAGATCACCTATAAACAAAAAAGATCTTTCGAACTTTATTTCGTATACCAAGGTAGTCAAAGAAAACTTAATATAAAAGAACTCCATTGACTTCCTTCCTCTAGAATTTGATACATTGCGTGTTTCTCGTGAAACTCAACGCTGCGCTTTGTATTACCAAAGAAATAAGAAAATAAATTAAGTATAATTATTTCATTTATCATCTTACTTCACCACGATAATCAGTCTGTCTACAAATTGTAAAAAAAAATTAACAAAATTCAGGAAATTATGGAAAATAAACGTCTGTCCGTATATGAGATAGCTGAAGTTCAATCCTCTTTCAGGGGCAGGATTGAAAATAGAAAATCTAGCTCAATTATATGTGGCGTTTGCGTTAACATACTCAGCTTTTCGCGGCTGGCGGAACTTAACGCCGCGCTTTGTCTTATTATACATGAGCGAATGTTTCTCAAGTTTTCCCTATATTATATAGTGAATATCAGAAAGGATGAAGCGCAAAAGGTCTCATACTTTTTTTTCTCGTTCATCGTCGTAATCTTCCTTACACATGCTCTCCGCAGGTCCTCATGCTTTTAACTAGACATTTCTCCAGTACTAATACTTCCGTGTTCTCTTTATCAATTTTTTTTCTTAAAAGTTTTGGGTTAATGCCGATCGTGGTGCAGTGGGACAGCGTCTGACCGTAGTCGCGACCGGTTATGGGATCGATCCCCACTCGGGGGAGTGATTATGTTTAGAATTATATTCAATACCTCGCTCTGGTAAGACAAAGTGCACAATTGAGTTCCACCACTCAACAAACAATGTCTGAAATTCGAGAAAAAGCGAAATACGGAGTGTTTTGACACTAGGTACTTTCTGTACACCCAGTTATGTGGAATAAAAAGCGTAAATCTAATAGAAAATCGGGAAACAATTATTATTTGATACTAAGTTACATTAAGTACAGTATGTTTCAACATGAATTTTAACTATAATCGCACCAAAACATATAATTGGCATGCCAATTTGACACGAATTATGAGGGGTTCATTTCCTACAATATTTCTGGCAGTTTCATTTTACGAATGTATTTTTAAGCCGTGTTAATAAGGTCGGCTTATTTCGAAGCTCTGAAATGCTTTTTATGCCTTAATGTTAAGTGGTGATATTATAATTGAGTGTGATTACATTTTTAGTGTATTCATAACTTTATGTTCGTAATTATGTTACATAAGAAATGTTCCAGTATTTTAATGTATGGTGTAAAAAATGGCGGAATAGGTATAACTATAGATTATAATTATTCATTTAAAAGAAAATTTGATTTTTTAAGAACCGCGATCGGTTGTGGATTCTATTCCCAATCAGGGGAGTGATTATATTTAAATTATTTTCACTTCTTCACTCTGGTGCGGTCAAAGTGCAGCGTGATCCACCACTCAATATGCAATGTCTCCAATTCTGTGCAAAACGAAGTACAGAGTGTCTTGACACTAGGTATTTTCTGTCTACCCTGCTAAGCGTTACACTAAAAAAAATTACAAAGCAATCATAGCACTACTCAGGTAAAAAACGCAATATTGTGATCATTTTCAATATATGATAGGCGGTGAGAACCTAGAGTCAAGACACGTCATACGCAACTTATTGCGCAAATACGAGACATTGCATTGGCAGAACTGAACGCCGCGCTTTGTGGTACCAGAGTATTGAAAAATTAAAAAAATTTATAATCAATAAGTACCGAGGACCGGTCGAACACAAATCGATCTAATCGATATCTCTTATTATGATTTGCTATTTCTTCTTCAATTTTATTCTATATTCAATTTTGAAAGGATAAATTTTATCTTTAATAATTACTTTATACTGAATGCAAACCAGTATTTGATCCTCGAGAGTGTTAAAATTTTCGTCAACATATTTAAAAACGGATGGGACCTAGATGGCTCGGAGGATACCTAGTTACTTTACTAAATTACCTTGTGTTGAGTTTTACTGAAAGCTCTGTACACCTATAGAAAACAAAAAGTCAAATTATTTAGCTTAATGAGCTTAAAAGTTCTAAAATTTCACAATAGTGTAAAGAGCTTGAAAATGAGACAGAATTTCGTCTTTTTTCCCTTAATTAAGCAGATTTATATCTGCTTTAGTATGTTATCATAGTGTCGAGACATTGCATGTTAGGCGACGGGACACAACGCCGTGGTTTGAAAGCAGTTTATACGTTTTCTATATATCAGTACACTATATAGAAGCTTTTATGCTTATGTCCTTTATTTCATGGCAAACAAGTAAGTTATCGTGGCGCAGATGGTCAGTGTCTGATTGTAAATGCAATTGGTCGTAGATTCGATTCCAATAATTCCATTCAATCATATTTAAAAAAAAATCATTTCTCCACTCTGGCAAGAAAATCGCAGGCATTCCATTTCAAAAGAAAAGCATTCTATAGAGTGTTTTGACACTAGGTTAGTTTTGACTATGGATAAAATGTTAAGCTGCAAATATATATATATGTATATATATATATATATATATATATATATATATACTAATTCTCGTATATTCTGAATAAAGCGAAGAGGACCTAATGCTAAGATACTACGATCTTAATTTTACGCGTCATTTCAAGATACGTGATATTTTTATTTTCACTTCCTCGCTCAGATATGACACAGTGCGGCGTCAAGTTCCACCAATTAGCACTCAATGTCTCGAATTCGGTGGAAAGCGAAGTACAGAGTGTCTTGACACTAAGTGCTTTCTGTCTACCCAGCTATACGGGACAACAATGTTAAAGTAAAAAAAATATGAATAAAAAAAATTAAACTAATAAAAACGAATTAAATAGTTAAACTATTAAGTTTAATTGTATTATAGCATACAATTAAAAAAAATTAAATAATATTTTGATATTAATCTCTTAACCCGCATTAAGTCTCTAATTCAAAATTTAAATCAATTTAATTTTGAATTAGAGACTTACTGCGGGTTAAGAGATTAACAAAAATGTTATCAATATTGTAGGAAATACGTGAAAATATCACAGTAGTCTATAGTGTTTGATTTGTTTAGAGAGAGAAGATTGTATTATATAAATTTAGTTAATAATTAAAAAATATTAAAAAAAAATGTATATAAATTTTAACGAGCGAACCCACGCCTCTTAGAAACCGCTCATCCTAAGTATGGAACAACACCTCAAAAATTGTAATATAATTAATAATTTCTTATTTTTCACCATTTCGTTTTGTATCTTAACACATTGAGAAAATGAAAATACGTACATATGTACATACATACAAATTTAATACATATATTATTAATACCCCAAAATTCGCAATTCCACAGCCTTTCAAAGGCCTCGCCAAATCGTGATAACTTTATCGCTCTATAGCATATCAAAACCGTTGCATCGAGTAAATCATACTTAGCTGGAATCCGAATATTTTAGACTATAACTGTATATTAGGTAGGGAATGGCAGTCGGCTAATGTGGTTACCTGCGCCATAGATTGCTAGATGGGTTGTGGAGATTGGGAATTATTCGTGGTGTATTTTGAAATTTTACTATTTTTGTTCCAGCATTTTCCTATATGTTTTTTTTGTGAAGTGAGATATTGTCTAATAAAATAGATATAGATTTCGCTTATTTTTGTTTAAAAGCTGCAGTAAGATGAAATGCGGTGTAGAGTTCCGCAACTCAACATATAATATTAAAAATTTGGAAAGGAAGACCAAAGTGTTTTGAGAGAAAATTTTCTTTAGCTAGAAATGACATAAGGTTTTAATTAAATAATCATAAATAACATCTCTATTTTTTTAAGCTTTACGTTTTTATCCCGCATAACAAGGTGGACAGGAAGTACCTAGTGTCAAAACACTCCATACTCCGTTTTACGCCTTATACAAGATATTGCGTGTTGAGTATTTCCAGTACTTATAAATCGCAAAATTTGATATTCATCTTCATACCAACTGCATTAGTTAATGCGATTGTTCCTCGGAACATAATTTCGCCAATCAACGCCTATCGTAGCACACGCTTTGTGTTGCAATTTGGTAAATACCTGTAATTTGACTGGAAAAATTATTTCTACTTGTGCACTGGTTTATTTGTTGAGTTTGAAATATTTTAGTGGTTTTGTTTATAAGAATTTCCGGTAACTTACAACGGCTTATATTTCTATGTTTTAGCTTCACGCTTTTATCCCGCATATCAGGGTAGACAGAAATTACCTTAAGTCAAGACACGCCGTACTTCGCTTTCCACCGAATTCGAGACTATTGAGTAGTGGAACTAAACGCCGCACTTTGACTTACCAGAAGAATGTGAAAATAATTTGAAATATACTCACTCCCCCGAGTGGGAATCGAACCCACAACCGATTGCGCTTACTGTCTGACGCTGTCCTACTGCACCACGACTGGCCTCATAATAATAATAATATATTAATAATAATATATTAATAATAATATATTAATAATACTATTAATAAATAATACTATTAATAGTATATTTTGTTTACTTAAGTTTCTATAATATATTAACTATGCAATACATTTTGTAAATCCTAAGTGTGGAGTAGCTTGAAAAATAGTACAAAACTTTAAAGTTTCTTTGTATAGATATTTTTATATACTTAAATTATTAAAATAGAATAGCAATTTCTCTTGTTAAACACAATGCTAGATGCTAACAACATAAATAAGTTGTAACAAACGCATGGTACTAGAACGAATAGCTTAGCAGTCGGAGAGCTCCGACGGCTTCCAAGAGGTGCGGATTCGAATCCCATGTTCAAAATTTTATACTTTTTTTAAAAAATGTTATATAAATAAATATTATTTCTATACCGATTTAAGCCTATAACCAAATCTTTCAATTAATTACTCAATTACCTTCGTAAGATTGACAAAGAATATTTAATATCGA